>VWZW01000639.1:264646-367146 GCA_013397115.1 Edolisoma coerulescens | reverse complement strand
ATCCAATTTCTAGAAATGATTTTGCTGTAAGAAAAAGGAGAAAGCCCGGAATAACAAAACGAGATGAAATGCTCTGAGCTCAATTGTTGCACATTTTTATCCACGTCTTTTAACAGGGCGAGAAATTCGGAGGAAATTATTCAAATTCAGGCACGTGGCAGAGAAATGGGATCTGCAAAATAATAACTGTAATAGCATTCAATAGAAATACGATTTTAATGAAATAAAGGTTTCTGTCTTACTTCCCCACCTTCTCACAGGGTTTCCCATATTGATAATTATCAGCAGTCACCCTGGGTTCTCCTGCCCAGCCCGACACCCTGGGACAGCAAATCATTTTTAATGGGGAGCAAAAGAGGGAAACTGAGGGCTGGCTGGATTAACTATTTTGCCCAAGGTCACAGGCAGGTCGATTTATGGGCAGGGACAGAAATTAAACTGGGGCTCCATCACTTGAACAGCACTGTCAAACAGCAGCAGATGTGTCACACAGCTGGAACGCACCCCAAAACCCTGCCAGCATCCCTGCGCTCCTCTGGAGCGAGGATTGAGGATTCCTCAGGAATTACAGACAACAGGGAGAGCTGGTTTAGGGCCAAGCCCATAAACACACACTCACCTCACCAAGGGCCATCCCACCCACTCCAGCTCTTACAAAGCCTTTCTCAGACCGGAGCAATTTTTAACTCACGCTCTCATCTGGGCTGAAACAGCTGGATTTGGATTTGGCAGGTGCAGGGATGAGGTAAAACCGCATCTTAGCCCCAGCCTGAGACATCCCAAAAGATCTCATCTGAAAGACGGCAGAAACTTGAAATCACCTCTGAACAGCAAGCAGGATTCATCCTTAAACCCAGCTCAAAATCCTGCCTCACCTGAGCACTGGGCAGAGCACCGACCTCCTCAGCCTCCCACAGCCTGTTAAAGCTGGGAATTTGCCCTCTGATGGACACAGGGGGCCGAGGACCACCCTGCCTGCTGCCACCGGCCAAAGAACAGATGGTTTTCTCCTTTAAATCTTCCTCACATCACTGGTTTCTTCCCTTATTACACAGCTCAGCCGTGGACCTGCTCCAGCGGGAGCCGGGTGCTGGGGGATGATGCCACAGCTCTGCCACAAGCTGGGTCTCTTGTGTGGCCATCACCCACGGCAGGAGTGACAATTCCCCTCTTTTTAAGGCAGATTTTAGGAGAAAGCAGCAAGGTTTGTACAAATGATTTTTCTTGTTGTGGTTACAGTCTGGGTATTCTCTTATTGCCACCCAATGCTGCAGATTAACAAAACAATACAGGCACCACCTACCAATTTCTGATAGTTTTGCACTCATAGTATCTATTCCCCCTAAATAAAGTATCTGACTGCTCCAGTTTGAAAAAAAATAGTCACAAATATTAGCAAAACACTCTGCTAGCTGCTCCCTCCCAGGAATTTTTACCTCTTGACATTACCACTATTCTGTATGTTGGTTTGGTTTGGCTGGGTTGTTTGGTTTTTTTCCTAAAGTGCAACAAATATATTTACCTTTTTAGGTACAATTTTATCCGAAAACCTAATAAAAAGACAGTAAAGAAACAAAGTTAGCTATTAGATAACAGTTCTTGCTGCCAAAAGCCATAATCTGACACAGATTGAGCCTGGTACAGTAGTCAATTAATGGCTCAGTGCTCATACAATAATGACCTACTAACCTGACGGTGTGTTGCTCTCACATTTTGCTGTCCCCTGGGATGCTACTGTCACTGTGTTATCTATTGCCTGCTTCCCTATCAAAGAAAATAAGCAGAGCTGAAATGTATGTACGCATCAAGCTCTGTAGTTCATTGCACACCAACCCCAGCAACTGGAGGAACAATAGATTTATAAGTTTATCCTACATTAAACCAAACATGCCTGACTGCACTGTAAATTACTAAATAATAAACCAGGTGGTGTAAGATCCTGACTTGGACAGAATATAAAAATCTATCAACCTGTAAAATACAATAACCATAAACGTGCTATGTAGCTGATGGCTCAGGTAAACCATCCACCTCCAGCAACAGAGGTTTTGCTGGAGTAAATTGCAACAAAAGGTTTACTAAATTTAGGTCTCAAGCACTTTTTCATTTTAGGCAACACCATCAATAGGAGAAATATAATTGAGCTAAAACCAGTGGCAAATGTGTTTGTTTTGTTTACATTTCTTTGTCTCTAATGGAGCTATTTCATGGTAATGTGCTGTGTTTCCCAGCATATTGCCACGGGCATTTAGTCTGATCTCTAAAGAGAAGATGAACTACTGCAGGAGGGCATCTTTCTTCAGGATTCAAACTTCACATTCAAATTAGCTTGAAGTAGTACAGGAGGTGCAAGATGCAGAACGCTGAAAGGTCAGGGCACTTGCATCCTTTGAATGGACTAAATCTCAATTTAAAAGAAACCCCCAGCAGTTGTGTTAGTGCAATAAAATATTTTGCACACCATTAGTCCCACCCCAAATCATATCCCAGATTTTTAATAACTCCTACCTTTGCTCCCAAAATTAATCACCACGAACCACGGAAAACATTAGATCAAGACGTTCAAAAAACAATTCAATAAATCCAAAATCTACAATAATAATTAATCCAAAATCTACAATAATAATTAATTCCCTTTTTGGAGCTTCTCAAGAAGGCAAGCAGGTTAAATTTATATGATTTACAAACAGTGTTTACATTCAGAGAGAGACAACTAATTGCTGCACGGCTTGACATCATTACAGGGAAATGCTGGGGGATGCAGACAGTTTAATTAGGGGTGGCTTTAAGTTCACAACACGACTGGTACCACAGTGCTTTACTAATGTGCTTATATAGGATGATCATACACACCACTGCATTTTTTCTCTCTGTACTCTTTGTCTTTACAACAGAAAATAAAGTATTTTTCCCACACAGGCGAGCTGACACAGTGTATATTTCCCCCCTCGATTTTATTCGCTTGCTTCGCAGAGCATAAAGAAATGTTTCTTAGCCTAACAAAGTGCATATTCAATTGCAGATGCGTGTGCCTTGCTGATCCATGAGCAAACACACACAAATCCTGGGCTCAGCCTCTCCCAAACTCCCCTGTTCAAGGCAAACTCCCACTGAAATTAATGGGGACTCAGCACCCCATCATTATTTCCCTGGATTGAACCTCATGTGAACCCACACAATACAAGTGGCGTGTAAAGTTGTTCCCCCCGCTTTTTTTGGAGGAAAAATGGGAAGTGCCTTGCAGGGAGCACTTGAACTTCAGCAAGGGATGGGCCCAGTGTGCACCTGCCAAGGGGAGATCGAGGTGGCTCTTACAACCTCTTTTCGTCACAGAATAGTTTTTCTCTTGGCATGGTGAGGACAGACCCCCTAAGCACCCTACTCATTTCTTTTCAAGCAAACCCAGCTGAAATATTATTATCCTGTTATTATGAGGTGTCTCCATCTCTTATTTTCCACAGTGGTTTCTGCACTGTTGGACAGGGGAATACAGCACTGCTGTCCTGGAGCATGAGGGTCCTTCACTGCTCCTCCCACTGTCCAGACAGACACTTGAGACCTTCAGAGGACTCATTTTCCTGTTCTAGTCTCAGCAGGGATGTCTCAGTCCTAGTTTTAGTTCTAGTTCCTGTTCTAGTCTCAGCATCTGCAAATCCGTGTCTCCGTGTGCAGTGGAGCCTTTTCACTCACCATGAAATGAAACCCCTTGGGAGACATTTAAAAGGCCAGAATTATTTCAGAAACCAGTTTGTGATATGGAAAAAAAAATACTACATCCAATTAAAAGTGCACAAATAACTTAGATGAAAAGAATACGAGTGTCAATACAAGGGTGCAGGAGACAGGAATCACCAGCAGTTGTCTGCTTGGTGCTTGGTGCAAGAACCACAGCTCCCACATTGTTCCCAATCCATTGAACAACAGCATTTCTCCGGGCAGGAGCATCTCCTGGTCCCATGTCAACAGCTGATGGTGTGGCAGAGAAAAGAGGTGGCCTTTATTCACCACATCTGCACTCACAGGTTTTGATTTCACAAACAAAATCACTGGAAAAGTTCCAGAACAAGACTGAAAACTTTGAATTTCCATTTAGCTGCATGAATTTTAGTCTTGGGCATGTGGAAAAAGGTTAGCACTGAGCTCTGTTTGCCTGTCACAGTGGCCATGGAAGGTTTTCCTGCACCAGTTAGAAATTCAAGTAATTTTCTGGCACTGTATTTTTGATAAGTAACTCCGTGTTACAACAACTGGCAGTGGTGAAGTTGTTACGGTCTATTTATCTGTATTTAATTATTTTTATGCACCCATCACTGTAGCATCTGGATCAAATGTAATAATGCATTAAATTAAACTGTCTAGAGTGGAAAACACAAACTGTTACCATCCCCACAATGCCCCAGCCAGTCCAACAACAGCAGTGACAACAAAGACAAGACCTTTCAAAGAGCAGGAGTTCAATGGCCAGAGACGAGGACAAAGCCAAGTGTGAAATGAGTGCTTTTGGCACGAGAGAATTCCAGACTGGTTTGGGTTCGGAAGGACCTTAAAAATGTCTAATTCCCCCCCTGCCATGGCAGGGACACCTCCCACTGCCCCAGGCTGCTCCAAGCCCCAATGTCCAGCCTGGCCTTGGGCACTGCCAGGGATCCAGGGGCAGCCACAGCTGCTCTGGGCACCCTGTGCCAGGGCCTGCCCACCCTCCCAGGGAACAATTCCTTCCCAATATCCCATCCAGCCCTGCCCTCTGCCACTGGGAAGCCATTCCCTGTGTCCTGTCCCTCCAGCCCTTGTCCCCAGTCTCTCTCCAGCTCTTCTGGAGCCCCTTTAGGCCCTGGAAGGGACTCTGAGCTCTCCCTGGAGCCTTCTCTTCTCCCGAGGAACATTCCCAGCTCTCCCAGCCTGACTCCAGAGGGGCTCCACCCCTCAGAGCATCTCCATGGCTCCTCTGGACTCACTGGAACAGCTCCACGTCCTTCCTGTGCTGAGGACCCCAGGATCCAGTGCTCCAGGTTGGGTGGGGAGGGGAACAGAGGGACGGAATCAGCACCAAATGAGGTGTCTGAGGTAGGAAGGAGCCTGCCAGGCCTTTCTTTTGGAGCAGCTTCCTCCACGTCTGCATTTTCACCTGGTCTGAGAAGCTTCAGAGATGCTGAATGAACGGAGAGATCCAGCTGAGATATTTAGAAAGCCAGGAATACAAATATTTTCACCTCTCAGAAATCCACAGTGCTGGACAACCTAACAGTGCTTAAAAGAGGTGAATTTTGCTCCCCTTTGTACACGACCCTATTGATTTCACATTCCACACTTTAAGAAAGTGCTGAGATCATTATGTGTCTTTTAATAGATTTTGACTCGGGAGACAAACATGTTGAGAGCTGTCATCACCAAGATGCCTGCTGTCATCGTGCCATCTTTTTAACCTAACGTAAGGAAATTCATATTTAGTGAACGAGGAAATTACTTTGGGTATGTATCATTCAAATCCTTAAGGATTATTGGCTAATTAGGAGCACAGTAATGTAAATTTGCCTTGTGTCAGGTTTTCAGGAACAGTAAAATAACATAATTAAGCAGTGAGCAAAGTAGATCATTTAAGCTACTCTTCACTGACAAATGTATATGATGTCTAAATATACCATGGGCTTCTAAACTAGTAACTAATGAGAACTGACTGGAAGGTCTAAAACAATGGTTTAAAAGAGAAATCGAGTATGTTAATCCAGAGTAAATAGCTCTAACTCACCCTCGGTGGCACTGAGGAGAAGGAGGGGGATGTTTTCAGCCCCTCTGGCTGCCTGCCTGTGTCCCTGGCTGGTGGCAGAGGTGCAGTTTGAGCAGCAGGGGCAGCCCAGACCCCTTCCTGATCCGTTTCACAAGAATCCAGTGACTCTGTGCCACTGCAGCAAAAAAAAAAAAAAAAAAAATTTCCTCATGGAAATTCAGCACAAACCCAAACAAGGTCTTTGCATATGCAATTGCATGCGTGGTTTGGGTTTTTATAACCTGATTCTTCTTTTTTTCTGCTTTGGTTCACCCTGAGTTTGCTGGGTGGTGACTTTGCGTGACACACACAACCAGGGCCCTGTGTGATCTGGTACATGACCCTTGCTTTGCTTCTTGCTCGAGCAACCCTGGCTGAAATCAATCCCTGTGAGGGTCTCTGTTACATCAGGACAGTGGCACGAGGTGGAGAGGGAAGTGACACGAGCTGGTGGCAGAGAGCAGCCACCTGCAGAGGACCCTCACTTCCCGAACAGCTCCCAGCGCTCCCATGAACCGCAGAAAATTATTCACACAAACTGCACAGCCAAATCCTCCTCGGCCACTCCTTGGAAACATTAATATTTTGAACTGCAGATGTTTCAGTTTAATATCTGGCCCTCAGAACTGCAGCAGAGGATGGGTGGGAACCTCGTGCAGGAGTGGGAACATTTTCAGTGCTCCACCAGAGGCATGTACTGAACTCGGTTTCTGAGATCCTGCAGCTGATCAGCTCCGTGCCTGAACGAGCAGCTCCCCAAACCAGGCACGGGTAGAGGATTTCCTCTGAAATCCCTCTGACGAGGACTTTTTTCTGCTCATTGTGCCCTAATTTATTTCTGTTGTTCCTGGGTGTGACGATGCTCCCAGCCAGGGCTGATCCACCACCGTCATCTCCCAGCACTGGAGTCTTGGCATGTCCCCTCTTGCTCAGCGTTTTGGGTGGCTGCCACCTGCCAATCATCATCATCTGGTGAAGAGCTCATGGAAAAACCCCTCTCGGTGCTTCCCCTTGTGACAACAGCTCACAGATTGGAGGTTTGCCCTTCAGAATTCCATGTTTTCCAGGACATCTGGTTTCCCCACTCACAACTCTCTGCCCGTTCACTCTTACCCTTTCCTTCCTTCTCACACCAACCTTCATTTTCCTGCCTTCTGCAAACGACTGGGGTTATGAGATCCAGCTGCATCCATGGCATGAAGCAATCGTCACCCCTAATTTACAGTGAATGTTTTTGCAATTCCAACTCTGGGAATAGATTCAGGATGCAGGAAGTGGTTGGTGTCGGAGCTGCAGCTTGTTGTGAGGCACCAAAGAGGTGGGAATGAGGTGGCAAAGACACCCCACACACCTTACATTGAGTCCTCATCCCTGGAGGGATTTAAAGCTGTGTGGATGTGGCGCTTGGGGACTCGGACAGGGGTGGCCTTGGTAGTGCTGGGGGACGGTTGGGGTCAATGGTCTGAGGGGGCTTTTCCAACCTGAAGGATTTGTTGATTCCATGATTTTTTTCCACCCACTCAACCACCAGACTTGGGAATACTTTAGAAGATGGGACACTGCTGAAACAGAGACCAAGAGAAGTGCTGGCATTGCCTCTGGCACACTTGGCAAACCAGAGCGTCCAAATTCCAGCCCGGTGGGCACCAACACTCAAACATCCAAGGAAAGTCTGAATCCTAAACACTGAACCTCTGCTAAGCTCAAAAAAATCCTGCAATTAAAAGTGTTCAAACTCACCCTGACTGCAAAGACAAATAATTTACTTTGGGTTCCATGCCAGAGTTTGCAATTACATTGAATAAGTCATTTACAACTGTCTGCTAATCAAAGAGATAATATGTAGAATAAGTGTTTCACAGCAATTAAATCTTTTTTTTCTCCCATTAACTAAAAAAGGTTATTTTGCAGCCTCTTTGTGCTGAAATGTAACAGCACAAATATAGTGCTTTGTTATCAGTTTAAAAATTGAAACCTCTGTGCATCATTTTTTTTTTCCTTCTGGATTCCAGTTAAGTAAAATTGCCTTTCATGAGAAATGCTTGCAAATTATCAAAGACTTCCTTTTAAACAAGCTCAGAGAGTACGGAGCAAATGCCTTCCTTCCAAAGTAATTGGAATTTCTATCTAAATTATTCTTGGACAAATTAAAAGTGCCAAATATAAGTCAATTTTTATTGGGAAGAATTCTATTATAGTTTGTAATAAAGGAAAACTAAAAAACATGCTGCAGCATCCTTGGAAAAGTGGAAAGTATTTTAGGAAGATCGAGAGCTCTCAGCCTCCTATGATGCTTATTAAAAACTACTTTCAATGAGGTGATTAGGGAGAAAATTGTCAAGTAAGCAGAGAAAAAAATTACTTCTCAGCCTAATCAGTGTATCACAGAATTAGTTCTTTGCTCCTTTAGAGATAACATCCAGCTGATGGGCTTGTCACCATGGATAAAGGCTATTTTGATTTTACACAGGCTAGCTTTTAAATATTAATTTTCATAAAAAGGAAAATAATTTCCTAGCTAAAACCTGCCCCCTCCTTCCTGGCTCCTCATTCCAGCACAGAAAAGGGCAGTTGTCACCCCAAAATGAAGTCATTTTTAGCCCTCTGTGTCTAATCATGGCGAGAGCCAGTAAAATAAATCAGCGAGGAGTAAAAGTAAAATTTGCAATAACCCGATACTACTGCCTCATCCTCCCACATCTCAGGACATAAAACTTACTGTCAGAAGAACTCACAGCACGAGAATTAATCAAGGAACTCTTAAAATACTCCAAGCACCTTCCTTCTGATGACTAATTTGCCTTTCCTATTGCAAACTACTAATTTTTTATCTCAATCGATATGTACAAATATACCTTCCCATCAATCACCCGGGGCAAGGCCAAACTTCCACTATTTATGTAAGACTGACTACAAGATGAAACAAAAATTGACTACAGCAAACCTGGGCAGCCGTGACAGCCCCGGAGGGAGGGAGGGAGGGGAAAGGAGGGAAGGGAGCAGGTGGAATGGGCACCTTGGGAAGGAACCAGGGGCTCGTGGGAGAAAATATCTTCACCAGGCAGGACAGAGGTGCAGGAAAATCAGGGGGTGGCAGAGCAATGGAAAGAGCCCCAAAGAATCTCTTAGAAATGCCCAGAAGTCCCAGAGGAAGAAGTTCAGAATGAGCAGGAAAAAGGGAACAATAGAAAAATAGCTGAGATGTAAGAAAAGTGCCCAGAATTGCTCTGTGGAGAGAGGAGAGGCCAGAAGAAATATGGAAATAACTCAGATTGAATCGGAGCGACCCCAGCAGAACCCAGAAGGCTTCAGAGATGTATTAATTAGGGAGATTTTCTCTCTCCAGTTGACCACGTTAACAACCAAGGAGGATTGAGGAGGAAATCCACAGAAGCGTTTGGAGATGGAAACAGCCACGGGAAGCAGCACTCACACGTTCTGTGCAGGTAAGGACAGGTCCATCCGAGGCAGACACGTCCTGCACATCTGCAGGCTGCTGCCAGGCACTTCCCGACTCCATGGCCACCCCTGCAAAGTCCACGGAGAGCTCACGGAGCTCCAGACAAGCCCAGCACCTCGGGCTGCCTCAGACCTGCCCAGACCTGCTTCAGGGATGAACACGGCACCGTTCCAAACCTCACATCCTGGATTATGAACTGCATGGGAACACTGCTGCACTCACACACAAACCTCGAGTTCTTTCTGAGGCTGTGCCCCTTCAGGGATGGAAAAACTCAGACTTGGATTCTGAGGCTCTTTCATGGTGCAGAGCTGCAGAGGAGAACAGTGGGAAGAGGCAGAAGTGGTCACTGTGTCTCTGCTCCCTTCACACACCCCACTAAGGAAGGGTTTTCACTGGAAAAATAAAGACAGTAAACAGGTAAATGGATTTAAAAGGGCTTCTAAGAAAGATGGGGACAAATTTTTCATAGGGCCTGGAATGACAGGACAAGGGGGAATGGTTTAAACTAATAGAGGGGAGTTCAGACTAGATGTAAGAGACTTTTTATGGTAAAACACTGGCACAGGCTGCCCAGAGAAGCTGTGGCTGCCCCTGGATCCCTGGCAGTGCCCAAGGCCAGGCTGGACATTGGGGCTTGGAGCAGCCTGGGACAGTGGGAGGTGTCCCTGCCCATGGCACTGCATGGGGTTTAAGGTCCCTCACAACCCAAACCATTCAATGAATCCTTCCAGGAGCACCAGGTCTGAGTTCTTCCACTTTCCACCCAGGAAATTCCCTCTGCTTGGGATGAGCTTTCCCTGGAGCGTGGAGTTCTGCCACCTCTTCCTTACAAGAAATGGGATCACAGCAGCCACGGAACCTAACATCTCAGATTAAACGAGCAGAGAAAGGAATCAGAGCAGAAAACAGCAGGACAAAGCACTGGAAACAAAACATGTGAATTCCCAAGCCCTAACTTGGAACAGAAGGATGCTGAAGCCCAGGTCTGCTATTTTCCATGAGCAGAATCCGTATTTTACTGATAAAAATGGCTTCATCGCCAATCTAAAGGCACTTGTGGCATAAACTCCTCCACTGGCCATTCCAAACCACACACACTGGGGCTGTTCAGGCAATGCAGAGCAGTGGATAGGAGCGGACTGACAGCAGCCCAAAATAAAGGGGTGCAGGTGGGAAGGATCTCCTGGAGCAAGGAGCTTCGGATGTGCTCAGTTTGGAAGACAAAGTTAGGCTGACGGACTTCAGCGGGACTGCACCTGTGAGAAAGTCACGTTGTTAAGGTTATAGATGTGCCTAATTACCCCGATGAAATATGGACCAATTTGTTAATTTAAGGGAGCGAAGCAGTAAATCATGTTAAATACAGTGGCACCATGGTGCTGCTTCTGATAAAACTGGATTTTGTGTAGAATGAAAAATTTTGGGTCAGAGTTGAGGGCTCTCCCCATTCAGAGGCACTGGCACACATCTTTCTCCCCTACAAAAAGCACAGCACAAAAGGGATCTTAAAAATAATCTTTTAAAAGACCTTAAAAACACATTTAATAATAAACATTAACCTCTGTGAGATAAGCTATATATGTATATACATCTATTTACACATGTTTTAAAACTAGAAAACATATTTCCCTTATCCTTGTGATGTTAAGCAATTCAGTTCATTAAACCCTGACTAAGAGTTTTAAATCAAAGACAAGTTTTTAGATATTATTAAAACAAAACAATCAAAACAATAACACAAAAACCAAACCCACACAAGCAGGAAAACCCTCTCCACTGCATTTCTTTTCCTCTCTGTCACAAAAAGGCCCCAGAGACTCTAAATTTGACTCTTGGTACCACTAGTCAGATCGGTTTTATTAATTAAAACAAGGAATTTATTGGAATTTGCCTTGAAAGACCACACAAGGTATCTTATTAGAATAATTTCCTTATAAAGAATAGAAATCAAAAAAAAAGGAAGGATTTTAATTGAAATTCTTGTTATATTGGTGTCAGAATAGGTTATTGCACCCATGCTGTTACCCTACCCCACCCCTCTAGAAAGCAAAGCAGAGTCTTCCCCAGTTAAGGAATTTATTAAATGGAACAAAGAAAGTAAATATGAATCCTCTAAAAATTAAAACAACAAAATAAATCATAGAATCCTGGAATGGTTTGGGATGGAAGGGACCTTAAAGACCATCTCAACTACTGCATTTCAAAGTCCCAATAGTTCCAAGTTTAAATGATTTGAATGATTCTCCTGCCTTGCAGAGCATTTGGACACTCTCACAGCAAACCAGACAAGTAGATTTATAACAGAATGACTGACGTTATGCTTAAAAAGAGTTTTAAATTCATTTACATTCACAGGACATCCGAAGGGTGCCCACAATATTTAGAAGAAGCTCGTGAGGAAGAGGTGAAAACTGAAAGCGATGACCCGTGTTCACACAGCTGCTGTGAAGGTCCTTGTTCCCCTCGTTTGGTGCCTCTCCAACATCCCAGTCCTTTGCCCATCCCTGCATCATCCCGGGCTGGATGTGGCACCGGGAGGGGGAGGAGGACGCGGGGCAGGGGAGGAATGCCTGGGCCTGGAGGGGGTTGCACAGGCTGGAGGGGGTTGCACAGGCTGGAGGGGGTTGCACAGCAGCCCAGGACAGCTCGGGGTTGAAACCAGCCTGGCTGGACTCTGCAGGTGGCTCTGCCTTGCTGTAGCCCTCAAAGTGCTGCAAATTCGGGTGTTTCATCAGCTCCATCCTCTCCCACCGAGTGCTCAGACTGAAAATTTCAGCCCTCTGAGAAAGAGAGAAAAAGCAAAGCTGAATGGGCCTGAGCCTTAGGAAGGCTGACAAACCCAATCCCTGCCCACTTCATACCCCATTTCATATCCCAGTGAAAACTGGGTCCCCTTTTAAACGCTCAGGAGGCACAAGGGATGGTTTCACAGGGAATTTTGCTACTTTGGAGAGCAGCACCTGGGCCGGGGCTGTGCTGAGCGTGCCCTGCTCCTCTGACACACGCAGCATCAGCCAGCATCGTGTGTAAAGATTATCAGGCTACGCTGAATATTAATTCAGCCTTGTGCTTCCAGAATGCCTAACTCAATCAGTGAATTTATTGGAGACATATTTAAGAAGGGGTATTTATGGATTAGGCACAGATTTTAGAAATGAAATGGGAGACAATCTAACAAATCTATCAGGAATAAAATCAACAACTTAAAGTTTAAACCAATCATCTTGAGTATATATTTGAACTTGGATATGCAGATGTGGTGCACAAGTCCCAATGGTTCAGCAATACACTCAAAGGATCAACAGCCCTATAGACAGCTAAATTACTCGGAAAGCCAGGGAATTTATCAAACATGAATTTCAAAGTGGATTCTAGCCTGCAGGAAAAAATGGAAGTGCCCATTAATGTACATACAAAATAAATGTTGTCTGCAAGCTCATTCAACTATTTATTTTTGACACAGAACTGGCTAAAGATTTTTTAATTTACATAAAAAGGTACAAAGACTGCAACCCCTTTGATGGAAGAGATGGGAATAAATATCCTGCAAAAGAGGGTTTGTTTGTTTTTTAAAGAAGCACTAACAACCTGGCAGGTACAACACAAAGGAATCATTTAGGCTCTTTCACATCTATTAGTGCATTATTTATAACTAACTCCAATTTGAGAACGTTGGCATTAAGTCTGTTTCTCACATGTAGAGGAAATTCTTACAAACTGATCATATATTATGGATGAAAATCGTAACAACTACACTGAAACTGGTTAAAGCAGACACGGCTGAATTCCACAAACACTGGAGGAGGATGGAGCCCTTCCTAATTTAGGTGCTGCCCAACTATTTATTTATTTTACTGAACAAAGCAAAAAGAAAAAAAGAAGTTAAATTCGTGCATTGCTGACAAATCATTTATAAAAAAAAATTTGGTTTAAGATGAAAACAGAAATAAAAACCATTGAATCATTCACAGGCCTTTCCAAACCAAGATCCTGCTTTGCTTGTATAAAGGGAGGGGCTGAGCATCATTAAATCAGAATAAACCTCACATAAATTATATAGGATAAACTTATGGTTACATATTTTAAAATGAAATTTATGCTTCACCCCTAAATGAAATAATCTTAAATCCTCCTAACACTTTTAAGATGTGGCCTATTGCCCAACACAAACCTGCCAAAATTGGCGTTCAGAAGAACCCCCTTTCAGAAGAAACTCATTAACTGTGTTGTAATTTGTGGGATTTATACCTTCAGTCTTGTGACTCGGGGAGTATTTTTAAAGCCTCAGAGACTTGAACCAAGATGTTGTGTTGGTCTCTCCACTTTCACTGAGGTTTAGGTGAAGCCTTAACTCTTTTCTGAACCAAACCCCGCATTAAGAGTTCCTGGCATTCTTCACAATATCAGATTTCACTCTTAATTGTTAAAGCTTTGTGGCTGACAATGTTGTGCTGCAGAAAAATTGAATGGCAAATAAGTTTTTTAATTCACATCAAAAATCCTCCTTCCATTCCAAACAGGAATGAATCCACCAGCAAAGATCTGCTGGAAATGGCACTGCATCCCCCAGCCTGAGGCTCCCACACGCCAGCAAAGAATGACACAAAACTTCCCAAAACTGAATTTTAGCATCACCAAGCTGCTGAAATTCTTCATTTTTTGGAATAATTTGGCCATGCTACAAATGGTGTTGGAGACTACAGTAGCCCAATTCTTCAGCTGCACTGAAATGGAGTAAAAGTAGAAGGAAGGGGATGAATTATAGCAAATATCCTGCACTCCTGTCTGCACATCAAACCCAGCCGGGGGTGCAGAACACGTTGCAGGACGCTTCCACCTCCTCTATGTAAGAGGGATCAAATCTGAGTTAAAAAATAATCACACAGGAGACTCCCATGATTTATTTGATGTCCTCATAACCAGAGGATGTTTGCTTACATGTTGAAGTCTTCACTATAGTGGAAGGTGTTTGTATATAGGACCTGAGATGGAGGAAAAATTCTTCATTACTTTACAATACATCACACATAATAAATATTTGTTTAACAAAGCCTGCCTGAACTTCCTGCATTAATCAAAATTGAATGTGGCAGGGCTTGTATGATTAACTCAAAAGCCATATTCCAAATGATAAATAAACTAATATTAACCTTGTGTGTTCATTAATAATGCAAGTTCTCCGTAGTTCACAAACACAACTGATACAGTTAATTGAAGGTTCACATTTGTAAAATATTCATAATTACAGTTTCAATGTTCTGTTCACTCAGGATCCAACCTAATAAAAATCACATTCCATGTGCTCTTCAAATTTAAACCCATCACTCCTCTTCATTAGGCTCTTGATGTGATGTAACATGGAAATAAACATCATTACCTGCTCCTAGGGGAGCAGTTCTGGAATTCAGAAGTTCCGTCTCAGCAGAGATTTCACCTTTGCTCCCCAATTTCTGAGACAATCACTCTGGTAGTCCAGAGCCTTAAAAACTTTTTGGTATCGGCAGTTTCTCTGGGCACCCTGTGCCAAGGCCTGCCCACCCTCCCAGGGAACAATTCCTTCCCAATATCCCATCCAGCCCTGCCCTCTGGCACTGGGAAGCCATTCCCTGTGTCCTGTCCCTCCATCCCTTGTCCCCAGTCCCTCTCCAGCTCTCCTGGAGCCCCTTTAGGCCCTGGGAGGGGCTCTGAGCTCTCCCTGGAGCCTTCCCTTCTCCAGGTGAGCCCCCCCAGCTCTGCCAGCCTGGCTCCAGAGCAGAGGGGCTGCAGACCTTGGAGCATCTCCATGGCCTGCTCTGGACTTGCACCAGCAGGTAAATACAATGTAAATGTAAATGTAAATGTAAATGTAAATGTAAATGTGTTGTCTTAACCAAAAAATCCCCCCAAAAAATCCAAACAACAATTTTTAAAAACCCCACTAAAAAAACAAACTAACTAACAAAAAGCCAACCAAAAACCTCCAAATCCTACAAAATAAAACAAAAGAAAACTCAAATCACATCTCCTACTCGTAAGTGTGTTGGGAACAGGACCAGCAGAGCTTTTCTGCCCACCAGCACCTTCCAAAGGGTCACGAGCCAGACTGACCAGAGGAGTGTCCGAGGTCAGCGTGGTCCGTGAGCAGACTGGCAGCTGGGAAGGTGCTTTTGCTTTTTTACCTCCACAAGCCAATTTTGCCTCCATTTATCCCATTAGGAGAATGAACAGCACTGCAAAACCCTCTGGGACTGGGTAATAAACCTGGATCAGTCCTGAAGTGGGCCAGACTTGGGAAGAAGTTTTAAATGCATTGCCAAACCTGGGAACGGGTGATGTCTCTGGGTGAGGGGGGTCCCCAGGTTTCACTGCAAATATTCACCTACACACATCTCTCAAAATCCTCTCTGCCCACTCCTCTCTGAAGCACAGCTTGGTAAAAAACATTAATGAACAATTTTGGCAAAAAATGTTCACTTTTGAGCCAAACGCTGTGGTTATTCTGTGCTCAGGAGCCAAGCATGTAGCTGGTTATAAAAACCTGGGCACAACCTGTGGTGAAGCAGCGCCCTTGTGCTTGCAAAGTGCAGGCAAATCACACCTACAATTCAAACATTCAGCCCTCACTCTCCACAAAAGAAACAGAATATTCACTTTGAAACCTCCTGCTTTTTCCCCAATAAATATCCCTGACAATAAATTCTTTCATGAGATCACTAATATAAAAAGTTACAAAGCAAGCAACCGCGGTGCCAACCCAAATGTGGTTTAAAATCTGAGTCAACACTCAGGTGGAAAGTGCTCGGGTGGGAGAAGCTGCCCAAAATTTTGGCTACACACAGTTGGGATGTGCAGATTTGTGACACCCATGACATTTTTTGCGTGGACTCTTTAATGCATTAATTCTATGAAAGCCACCACACCCATCAGCCTCCAGAAGAGGGGCAGAAACACAAGTAAATGCCATCCTCACTGCACCGTATTTTATGCCTTGTTTTTATTTCCTTGCCTTGCCTTTCAGTGTAAACAGGAGGTGCTGTTCCAAGAGGTCACTTTTATGTGCTGGTGCACCACTGAACTGTTTAGGTTTAGAATGACACTACTGTTTAAGACCCAGTAATTTTCAGAACGTCTGATTTACTGCTCTGGCACTCTATAAGCCTCATTTCATACCTCCAAGAATGAACTAGTCAAAGTGTTAAATAAACATGAAGTATAAGGCTTGTTTTCTTTCCAAAAGTGCAAGCACTGTGTTACTCTAATGATTAAATATTGTTTAAATATACAACTGAGTGACTGGTTTCACAGTCGATTCTTTCCCTCTGCTTCATTTTATGTATTAATTATTTTGTGTTCAGACAAAGGCTTTAATTAAGAAGCATAAAGAGTTTCTGAAGAGTGAAGAAGTAATGGTTTCATCTGCATTAAACTGATTATAAACAGTTATTTCTGAAGGAAAAAGGCATCAGGGACAGAAAAAAAAAAAAAAGAAAGAAGAAAAAAATCTTAACTAAGCTGGAATCTGTTAGAGGTGGAAGGACCTGATCCTGTCCCACGCTCCAGCACACACACCCAAAGGGTCCAGGGCAAAGTAATCCCGTTTACTGACCCCAGATGTTGTGTCCTAAGCCCCACAACCCCAAAATATCCAACATGCAGGAGCCCAGCTCTTAACAGGGGGTGTGGAGGCATTGGTGCATCCTGTGCCTCCCTTCCCACAGCTCATCCCTGAAATCCCTGAGGGATTTCATAGCCAAGAGCCTTGGGATGTATTTGAAACTCAGTATATTTAGCAAAGTATCACCAGCTGTGATGTGCCTGAGATAAAGAAGAAATAGAGGCACCTCATGTGATTCTGTGAATCCTAAAGAAAATTCACCAATGTGAGCAGAGCTCTAAACCAAGGCCCTGGCTCCAACACATCTCTAAAAGCCATTTTAAGCAGCAGATTAGTAAAACTTCTTAATGCAAAGTAGCACAGGTCATTAAATCCTCGGCAAGGTCTGTGCCTTAGCAACAACCTCTCACAAATCTTGGAAGAATCAGCAAGAGGATGAGCCCAAGTGGGAAAGATGCACATGAGACAGCTTCAGTGAAATCCATCCTCCAGGAGAAGGGTTCAAGGCTTGTGCTTTCCGTGTTTTTAAACAGGATTTGGAGAAAATGTATTTTTTTATATCCATGTAAGAAAAGAAAACAAAGAAAAAGAGTTAGAGGAGGAATAAAAAAGAGTTGAATAGTCAAATAGAGGGTATTTCGAATTTTAAGCACAAGAAAACACCTCCAATTATTTTTGCCATTGCAGACCTGATATCCAACTTACCCAAGTTTTTTGGAAGTCATTCCTCTGCCTGTAAAGCACCTGGCACCCCAGCCTGTTTCTGGGAATTAAGATGATGGGTGCAGAGTCAGAGAACATTACAGAACAACCTTAACAGCGACCGTAATTCCCTCGTTTACAGCCCCGTTCCCACATGCTGATAAATTTGCCAAACCTCATCTCAGCCTGAAAACCTCCCTCCTGGAAGATGCCTTTGGCAGGCTGAATTTATTGGAGCTATTGCCTCTCGCATCGATCAGTGGAGTTTCCAATCAGGACGGCTCCCTGACTGCCAGGAATCGGGGAGGAGGGGGAAACATGGATAGGACATGGATGGGACATGGTTTAGGAGGGGGCTTGGCACTGCCTGCGTGGACTCCATCACCTTCGAGGTCTTTTCCAGCCAAAATGATCCTGGGATTCTATGAAATGGAACCACTGGACACCTCCAAACAAGGAGGATGCTGAAGTTGCTCAATGGAAAAGTTTCCAGAGTGGAAAGCAGGACTTGAAATCTGGCGAAAAATTGGCCTGTCAGTCAGTAATCTGATTTTGGGGCATATTTGTGCAGGAATTCAAAGAGGAGAATGAGTTTTTGGTTGGTTAATGAACTTTGGTGGGCCAGGCTGAGCATCTTTGCCAACTTTGTGCTTGCTCAGACCTCAGCAACAGGAGGAGAGATGTAGGAAAATGTCTCATGGTTTGCATTACAAGTTACAGGTGATCCTTAAGGAATCACAGAATCCCAGACTGGTTTGGGTTGGAAGGGACCTCAAAGCCCATCCAGTGCCACCCCTGCCATGGCAGGGACACCTCCCACTGTCCCAGGCTGCTCCAAGCCCCAATGTCCAGCCTGGCCTTGGGCACTGCCAGGGATCCAGGGGCAGCCCCAGCTGGGAATTCCATCCCAGCCCCTCCCCACCCTCACAGGGGACAATTCCTTCCCAATATCCCCTCTAACACTGCCCTCCTTCACTTCAAGTCATTCCCCCTTGTCCTATCACAACAGGCCCTCGAACTGCATCCCATTGCTGCACACAAGCCCAGCACAAACCTGCAGAGGTTCTCCTCCCTCAGTTTTCTGTCTTGGTGGTCTCAAATCAGACCCTCAACGTCATTTGAATGTCTGGGCTTTGCTGCAGTTTAATCCCTTTTATTAACAGTCACATCCTGCAGCTCTGACACGACTGAAGGCAGAAGATCTGCGGGGAAATGTAGAATCAAGAGCCATAAGACACTGGGTTACAGTTCAGGAGAATTTGCAATTTAAGTATATGATGGCTGAAAAGGATGGAGATGTGTTGTGAAATGTATCATTTATCCAACCCATCTGCAGGCTGGTTAATTAAAGCTACCAAAATTATACAAAATAACCAAAAAGAGGGTAAAACACAATTATCAAGTGAGTGATTCCTTATGTTAAAGCGATTTGTAACCCACAGCATTCTCCAAACCTTAAAAGTAAAGGGATAAATAAATAAATAAATGAGAACAAGGGATGAAATTAGTAAATAAATGAGAAGTATTAAATAAATAATTTTTAAGTAGGTAGCCATAGCACTGTGCTGGTGCACAGCCTGCCTGAATGAGCTCAAGCACAGACTTGCAGCCTGAATCCTTCCTCTGATAAAACCCCCAGGTGGTGGGACCTGCAGGGATGCAAAGTACTTTTCCATGTAAAAGTAGAGATAATTCCACGGGAAAAAAATGGGAAAGAAATCAGATCAATTGGGAAAAAAATCGGATCAATACATTGTTCAATGTTTTCTGTGATATTGAGACTTTTCTATAAAATATTCAGGAAAGAAACAAGGATTATTCCTTTTTCAGGCAGCAGCATCTGAAAAATAAAGAGGAAAGAACTGCATCATAGGATGCAGAGAGTGCTGGGGATGTTATCCCAGGCTGGAAAAATATTGGAGGGAAGTTTTAAGTGCCCTACCTGATGCAATAAAACTCCCAATACAGTGTGTCCAAAACTTTGTGTTCTTCATTTAACAAAAGGCAGTGCCACAGATAAATACCAGAAGAGATTTGTTAATGCTGCACTATTGGCAGCTAAAAAACAGATCGCTGCACACGGGCAGACTGAACAACTGCCAGCCTGTAATAAATGGATGGCTCAGCCTAAGGATTTACTGCCAATGGGGGGAAAAAGGAGAGTGATGTGAACAGAAATAAACCGAGAGAATTGAAGAAAACACAAAATTTCTTGCAGGCTTCCTTCAAAATACAAATTGGTTGGTAAGAGCCGGGGGAAAGAAGGAGAAATCCCTAATAATCTAAAGAAAGCTGCTGGGCTCCTCCTCTGCCCAGACCCCTGTGCTGCAGCAGCACCCATGGGCAAGGCTTCCCAAATATTAATAAAAAAATTAAAAACTCTTTTTTTTTTTTTCTATATAACATCTGTTTAAACTGGCTTTTCTGTCTTAATCATCACAGGCAGAGATGTGCAAATATCTCACACAGGCATGCAAGAAGATGGGCTAAATGGGAGAGACCCCAACAGGCACCGCCAGGGCTGGTCCTTTGGACTTCTCTGCACCCTTCAGGCCTTGTGCTGCAAGGCTTTAATTGGATTTAAGGCCTTCTTCAACTTTTCCAAAGGCTCACCTATTCTTTGGCATCCAAAGACCCTCTTGGGACAAGAGGAACAGGCAGAAATTTCCACTTGAATATGAGGGAAAACTTCCCTGTGCAGTGACGGAGCACTGAACAGAGCCCAGAGAGGGGGTGAGGTCTCCCTAACTGGGATATTCCAGAATCTTCTGCACACAATCCTGTGCCCTGTGCTCTGGGATGACCCTGCTGGAGCAGGGGGTTGGGGCCAGGTGACCCACTGGGGTCCCTTCCAACCTGACCCATCCTGTGAGCTCCGCGTCCTGTGGGATGGGTAGAGCTGAGCCTCTGCTCTAATGAGCCCAGAAATGCTGATGCACCATGGTAAGTTCAAAAATATTCATCACTGAAGCAACTTCTCAAGAATTTTGGGATTTGAAATTGTTCTTCCATCATCACCAGCCTTGCTGGAGAAAGGTTTGGTCTCACAGTTCTGCTTGAGGACAAGGAGAGGGATTTGTCCCCAGCAGAGATATGTTTGTGGGCATATTCTGATTGTATTTTTCAATATTATTATAGAAAAAGCATCTAAATGCTCTGGAGAGAGGCCACCACTGACTTGAAGCTGACTGTCCACCCACACAGGGGTGTAACTGATAGAGCAGCACTTGCAGAGAAGTGATAAAAGGCATCTTATTTTCCTACAGCATTAACTACAATCAGGTGCAAATTTCTCTGTGGCCCGTTATTGATCCTCACACACACAACAATAATAATTTCAGGACAAAAATTAATGGCTGAAGCTATCAACCTGAGCTGAAGTCCCAGAGAAGAGGATCAGTCTATGGAGAGTCTGGAGCAGCACTAACAAGCCCTGCTAACTCTATTTAGAACAGAAAAAAAAAAAGGAAGAAAGTCAAAAGGAAGAAAAAGTTTTCTAGCAAACTGAAAGATATGAACTTGATAATTACTTGGAGCCAAATTAATATCAGGATGGCTGCCATTATTCTCCGAGGACAACCATTTCATCTATTGTGCAGGTGTACTCTCCAAGAGTGGATCATGCTGATGAAAGACTGAGAGAATTTCAATGACACCTTGAGGGATCTTATGAATAAAATATCAAAAAATGGACATCTCTTTTGTATGGGAAGATTTTAATGCAAAAACTGGAACAGGTTTATAAGTTACACCAAGAAAATAAGGAAGGTTTATTCTGTCTTTGGCTGGAGACAGACAGATATTGCCCAGTCTAAGTTTTTCGTAACCACAAGAGACTCTTCTTTCAAACGCTCACGTTACCTCTGTGCCGGACTCTTCTAAGCACATTAACAACACACTCATAAACCAACAAAACTGAGGAGTGACCCTTTCTCCTCCAAGCCCTGAAAATCAGAAAACTTTCACAAGAAAACACTTGCACTCACAATCAAATCTCCACAGGGCATGTTACAGAAACAGGAAACAGAGAGCAAAGCACGGCAAAAGTGGATTTATAACAAATGAGGAATAATAGTCTTGTTCTTAGGAAGGACAAAACACTGATGGAGGGGAACATACTTGGAAAAACCTACACCCAAATTAATATTAAAGACATTACCCTGGCTGAGTGACCTTTTTTGTGCCCTAGTTTTCATCAGTGTGTCATGCAGAAGTGATACATGTCACAGAATCATGGAATTCTACAATGGTTTGGGTTGGAAGAGACAGAACCACAGGATCACACAATCAATTAGGTTGGAAAACACCCCCAAGACCATCAAGTCCAAGCTGTGCCTGATCCTCACGTCATCACCCAGACCAGAGCACTGAGTGCCACGTCCAGGCATTCCTTAAACACCTCCAGGGATGGGGACTCCACCAATCCCCTGGGCAATCCATTCCAAGACCTAAAAGATCCTCTCATTCCAACTCCCAGCCATGGGCCAGGTTGCTCCAATCCCCATGGTTTGAGGCAGTGACCCTCTACGGACACCCCCCTGCTCCTGTGCAGGAAGGGACAGTGCCACAGAGGGGTTTGCTCATGGCTGGAGGGGGACAGCTAATGCTGGACAGAGGGAAAGCGGAGAAGAAAAGGCTTTGCGGATATTTTGGGTTGGTGGGAAAAGTACAGCTGGGCTGGAGAAGATGGGTCCACAGTGACCAGGGCAGGACAGGAGCCAGGTAGGGAATGATGCTAATTGATGCTAATTGCAGGGGAAGGACAGCTTGACATGAGGCTGTGTGGAAACCAAAGCTCTCTCCTGCTGAGAAGAGCAGACAGGTTCACCCATGAACCTAAAAGACCCCTCAAGTGCAATCCCCATGGCTGTTGTGAAATTATCATCTGCCATCGCCTTCCATAAGGGCTGACACTCTGCCCTTTCAGGCTGGAGCTCTTGGGAGAGCAGTGGAGGGGCAGACAAGATGGGAAGGGCTGGAGAGCAATTCCCATGGAGCCTCCCACCCTGGCACAGCCAGCGTGGGATGTGCAGGGAGAGATGGTGCTCTGGGATCAAGCCCCACTCACAAGGGCACTGCCAGGGCTCTTCAGTGTCCCCTTGGGGCATCTGGGGCAGGTGCACGGGGTGATGGCAAGGAAAGGGAGACCCCCGTGAGGATGGCACTGGCAAGGATAGAGAGAGAAGTGGAAAGTCAGCGACGTGCCATGGAATCACCCCCACAGGCAGCCAGGAAACAGGGAGGGCAGGGGAACACTGCTCCTGGCACCATTTGGGATCACTGCTTTAAGGTCACAGTCAGGCACTGCAACAGGGCCTCAGAGTAGTGGTCACAGAGCATTTGGACAACGCTCCCAGGCACAGGGTGGGATAGTTGGGGTGTCCTGAGCAGGGCCAGGAGCTGGACTGGATGATCCCTGCCGATCCACCTCACGATACTCCATGACCCTGATTCGCTTTTCCTGGATGAGACCACCTTTTCCCAACACCAATAAAACCTCAGGTACCACAGGAGGGGCTGTGCCTCCCCCTCGGAGGCTGCCCCGGACCTCGTGTGCTGCGGGGCCCCTCGGCGTGGCACGGGGCTGCGTGTCCCTGCTCATCTGCCTGGCAGCTCTGCGTGGCAGAAGCTGTGGAGGTTCAAGGGTGTTTCACTAGCACAGCTTATTGGGGACTGCATTTTCTCCAGGGTACAAGCCAAGCTCTACATCAAAGCCTGATTGAGCAGAAAATATGTGCTAATGTTCACAGCAGTACTCTATTATAGTATAAGTATGCTTGTAAATATTCACTACATGTTATTACGCCATTTGAACCAAGAATATTGCAGGGTTAAAGGTCGGCCCTAATGCTCTCTCAGGAGGCAGCAGTTTTGAATATAACCAAATGGGATAATGGTCAGGAATACCCAGAGGGGGCAATGTAGCACATCGTAAAGAATTGTGCTGTGAGTTTTAAGTTTTCAGGACAACAAAGATGCCAACGAGATGGCTCATAAGCAGTCATTATTAATGGAATGACAAGGGTAATGTTAAGCAGGATGTCTTTACTATAATAAATCTTGTCCCTGCGCCATTAGTAGTCCTTACAACTGCAAATAGCAGTTAGGTTATAACCTAACATGGCAGAATTTTATCCTCTCAATCTCTAATGTATTTTATAATGCTGTTAAAGTCAGGAATAGCAACTGTTTAAGCTCACTTAATCTGTGAGAAGTTTAAACACGAATTTTAAATGCGAAATCTGCTTTGATAGTAGTTTCTCTTAATTAAATAGATGAAGTAGCTCTTTCTAAGCATACACTGGGCTGTACTACAGGGTCTGGGGAGCACTGGTGAATTTAAAACATTAAATATTTTCCTTCAGATGTAACTCTTGCATTCTAAAAAAAAATTGACAGCTTTTATCTTAATTTTAAAAGCTATTTCTAAATTAATTTATGGATTCTTTCTTGTTACAATATTGTGATTTTCCAGTTTGGAAATAAATTACTGATTTTTTTTTTCCTTGAAATGATCTTGTTTGGGCAGATAAGAGTTTCTCTTCTTCTCTCTTCTCTTCTCTTCTCTTCTCTTCTCTTCTCTTCTCTTCTCTTCTCTTCTCTTCTCTTCTCTTCTCTTCTCTTCTCTTCTCTTCTCTTCTCTTTTTCCTTTCCCTTTCCCTTTTTTTTTTTTTTAATTTCCAAATTCTGATCTCAACATGGAAAAGAAAACCACAACTCTTTCCCAAAAATGGCCTAATTCCAGATTGACATTTTATGATCATTCAGAGCCTGATCCAAGGACAATACAGGACTTTCCAAATCTTCCTTCGAGTCACAGGGAAAGTAGTGATATGATTTTGAGGACTAAATAAATATATAAGTGGAATGGTATTACAGAAGAGCAATTATTCATCTTAACATATCAAATTTGGCTTTGTTAAATGGATCCTGAATCTTAGCTAACTGTTTTATAAATATTTAAACAGCTTCACTGCGAGCTATCCATTTCACCTGCTTTGTTTTTCTTCTCCTCATCTTCCAGAAACAGCTGTGGAAATAACCAGCTCAATCAGCTCCGGGTTCCACTGTGGCAGAGCTGGTGTTGCTTCGGGATGGATGGAATCCAGAGTATTAATCAGGAGCCAGCAGAGTATTAACCAATATGATCAGGCCCATCTCCAACCATTCTGGTGTTCAACACACTCCCTGACAGCTTTTCTCTTCTGAGAATTGTCAGGGAGGCCACTGAGCTTCCACGTGACTAATTTGGGACTTGGCAAAGTGAAGGGATCTCAACGGGTCTCACACAAAACCCACCAATGTTCAGAATGTATTTCACCTGGTAACAAAATCCTGTTATTAAATATTTTGGCATGCAAAGGACTTAAAGAGCCAAGTGCAATGCAGGACAATCCCATGGATAAGGAAATACCTTCAGCTAGAGGCTGTGTTATCCCTCCTGTCTGAGGATCATCCTTCCTCAGTGATCACTGTGTCAGGAATGCTCAATTCCTCCCACTGTGAAAGATCTTCATTGTGGCCTTTATTCTTGGAAACCAAAGGAGCAGAGAGATGTTAATGTCCCATTTCTTCACCCGGCTCCTGGCACTTCATGGAGCACCTCTTCACCCAGGTGCCAGACTGGGACCTCGACCCCGGATGAGTGGCCAGCACCCCGCAGAGCCTCTCCCTCCTCAGCCACAGGATCCTCCCTCTTTCCTGCCAGGACAACTCCCCCTGAGGACAATAAAGTCTTTCTTCCCCAGCAAACAATGGCCACGCCATTATTCTGAAAGCTTTGGATCAAACCACGGCAATGTATCAGGGCATTTACAGAGTGTTATTTTAGGATTTTTTTTTTTTCATTTTCCAAAGTAGGATGCACACAAATAGCACCAGCTCAATACCCTGAATGAATTGCCAAAGAAGTTGAGGCATTTTAATATCATGGACATGCCACAAAAGCACACCAGAAGTTTGATGAAAGCAGCGAATAAAGGAATTTGGCCACCTAGAAGTGATTTCCAGCAGACCCCACTCTTTCCCAGGTTGTCACTGCCCCTCTTCCATCGCAGGGAGCCCGTGGCACGTGTGGCACGGCAGGAGCAGGGACACAGCCACGGATTCAGCAGGAGCTGGAGCAGCCCCCGCATCCGCTTCTCCCACCCAAATGCAAAGCAGAGCTCAGAGTGCTCGAGAGGTCTGCTCTCTGGTGAGGTTCAACATTAAGATGTGACAAGCTCCTTATATACAAGAGGATAAATGATATGCAAAGTCCATACTCTTTGTTCTGACAAGTGTCCAGAGGGAAAATTCTGGAGATAAAGCTGTAGCTTTCTAAGGCACTGGGGTAGGGTGGGCAGAATGAAGATTTTATCAAAGAAGTTGAGCATTGAAACACTGAAAAACACCACATTGCCTTCTCCTGCACCTTCCCACCCCCATCAGTGTCCTGCCCTTACCTCCCACAGCCATCCAGAATCATCCCGGTCCATTGGGAGGGGCTTTTTTCCTTTTTTTTTTTGATAACTAAATACATACAAGAAGAGATCACCACAAAAAGAGTCTTTTTTTCCCTCTGAGGAGAGACTCAGGTGCTGGGGTTATCCCTGCCTGGCCCTGGTGTCACCTGGAAAGACCAGGCTGTGTTTCCCAGTGACCAGTGCTGGGGCAGACACCTCTCTGAAATCCCTGTGATGGGACAGAGGGGAAGAAAATAACTGACAAATTCAGGAAAATGGCTAAATAAAAACTGGAGGTGTCCATTGGGGTGTGGAGGCTTTGATATGCCCAAAGTCCCTTCCAGAAAAGAAACTGGTGCAGATTTTTACCCTCCTCTGTTTTAGCATCATGAGCCCTTTATAGATAGATAGATATAGATTTATCATTTATTTCATCTATTTCTCTCTCTATATATAGATATCTTTCTATCTCTAGATACATATATATATGAATATATACAGATATCTATACATGTGTAGTATATATATTTGTACATATGTGTATATGTATCATATATAAATGAGAATAAATAAATATTAGATTGATAGATCAATATATATTTTCATAGATATGTATATATGCATATATATGAATATAGAGATATAAATAATGTACATATAAATATGTATTTCATATATATAAATATAAATATATATACACACATTACATATATATGAATGTAACATATGCAGTCTCACCCCAGAGACAACAAGTCTAAAGAAGCTTCTCCACTCATGCTGTGAAGGCTGCAAGTCCCCACTGCCAAACTCTTGGTGGACTCACACCATGTCAAAAGTAGGCACCTATCTTATTGAAACAAATTTGGGCACTTTGTGGCTGCCCCATCCCTGGAAGTGTCCAAGGCCAGGTTGGATGGAGCACTGAACAACCTGGGAAGGTGTCCCTGCACATGGCAGGGGTGAAATGTGATGATCTTCGAGGCCCTTCCAACCCAGACCATTCTGAGATTCTGTGATTCTACAATCTTTGAATTAAACCCAGGGATCTCTAATACTTTCATTGCCTTTGGAATGAAAGATTCTTGTAGCAGGGAAGGGATAAATCCAGATGTAAAAGAAACAAACTGTTGATTAAGAGCTCAGCGTGATTCTTATGTAAATACGATGTAAACATTAAAATTCACCCTTAACTCTGTTTACCTCCAAAGTGTAGAGCTCATCAATTATTAGGCATTGTTTTAATGCACACACTATGCCCCCATAATATGGCAATAAGTCCCAAAGACTTATGTAAAATATCTCTTTTTTAATCATGTCTAGTTTCATAGACAAAAGTAATCACTAAAAAGCCAGTGGCTACAAAAACTGCAAACAAAATGAACCTTTAAAAGCTAATGACTTAAGGGTGATTTTACAGACATATAAAGTATGTTAGGGGCTTACACTATTTGTCATTAACACATATTTTGAAAGCTCGGCTAATATAATGTGACACAAAATTAGTCAAACACAATTCATGCAATATTGTTTAATTTTACTCCTCATTTAACTTGGTTTTAAGCAAAATCATTATGTCACATGATAACGTTCACTTGAACAAGAAATATTTTATAATGGTGTCTGCATTTCGAAATGAGTTATTAGGAGCTACATGCTGAACACATTCTTAACTATGAAAACTATAAAGCTAATAGCTTCATCATATTTTGACAACATCTACATACTTTATGCATTATTTACAAGAAAGATATAAAATGAAACTACTGAATATCTTGCACCATACTTCACAGTCATAGTTAACTGGTTAAAAATATAACACATTTATCTTCTGCCGGCTCTGGATTTGCATAGGGATATTTGCATACCATGTTGCAATGTGCTCTTAATGTAAAATTTAACCTTTGTACTTTCCCTCTGATGTGGAAGGTATACTCATTAAGTTAAAAATAATGGTAAAAATAAGTCTGCTGGTGATATACTTTCCATGAATGATTCCCCTGAGTGGTGAGGAAAGGTAAAATGTGGGTGGGAAAATGTTTAATTGAATTAACTCCTCATTTCCTATATTTTTATTTCAAATTTCACCGGCAGAGCAATTGGAGTGGTATTTGTCAACCACACAAGTTCTGCCTTCGGTGCTGGGGTTCTCAGTGCCCTTTCACCCGGTGTGAGGAGGTGCATTCCTAGGTGCAGATGAAGATCTAAATCACAGAATCATGGAATATCCTGAGCTGGAAGGGACCCATCAGGATCGAGTCCAGCCCCTGGCCCTGCACAGACACCCCAACAATCCCACCCTGGGCATCCCCGGCAGCGCTGCCCAAACCCTCCTGGAGCTCTGGCAGCCTCGGGGCCGTGCCCGTTCCCTGGGGAGCCTGGGCAGTGCCCAGCACCCTCTGGGGGAAGAACCTTTCCCTGATATCCAACCTAAACCTCCCCTGACATCTTTTAATTGCATATCCAGTCACTGACTGTCGGGATTCCAAAAGGACCGTGTCTCAGGCCAGCGGTGAGGAAAGGTTTTGTTGTGGTTGAACCTTGAGACAGAGTTTATACCTCTCAAACTTGCTCCACTTTTCTACAACTCCTAAGTCCATTCTAAAATGCCACTTTTTCCCCCCTCCAAACAGGGTTACTTCTCAATAACTCCTAAAAGAAATAAAACTCCTAAAAGAAACATATCTCCTAAAAGGAACAGCCCTATTTTTGGCTGCTCCTCATTTGAGTGATGTTTTAGAGAGAAGATGTCACCTTTTTGTATGCAAAGTACACCAGTATCAGTGACCAGAGGAGCCTATGACCCAGCAGAGCTCTGTTTCATACTCTGAGAAAATACAGATGAATCTGCTGAACGCTATGCAGCACTTCTGCCACTTAACAGCTCCCAAGCAATTAATGGCAACACCTTCTATTTTCCTTTCCAAAAAATTCATGTGAGTACCTCCCTGCAATGCTCCTTCTGTTACCTGCTGCTGGCTCCTTCTCTGTTCCAAAAGAAAACCCCTTTGTGTGGAGGAATTCTGCGTGAGTTGCTTACACGCGGTAATTGGCCCATTATTTTTTCCCTTTTTAGGGCAGATCTCGCGTTGGCGTTTCTGTGTGCTGACCCACCGATGACCTCCGCCGTTGACCTCAAAGGACTACTTTCTCTTTTGGTGAGAGATAATTCAGTCTCCCTGGTCTGCCTCCTGGGCACAGTCAAAATTATGTGTGGTGATTCTGCGGTGTGGGCTCCTGTCTGCTAAGGACTGAGCTAATACCGCGACACGCAATTAATTCAGGACCTCGAGATGGCCTTGAACGGCCCCTCCTCTACAGGGAACGGCTCCCGCCACACCACCGTCTCCCCACAGAGCCCTCACCTCTAATAAACACGAGCAGGAGCGTTCAGAGGATATGCAAATGCATTAATTTTTTATAGAACCTGTTAGTGAGCGCCCGGTACCCGCCATCAGCACCGTGGCCCAGACACGGGGCAGCGATGCTTTGCCACCGCTGCGAGGAGGATTGGAGAGCCCCAGAAAGTTTTAACTAAATAGCAATAGGCTAAATTTCCAGCCAGGAGCAGGGCAGGAATTCAGTATTGGAGTTCTACTTGTTTACTGCCTCATCCGGCCCTGGCGGTGATGGTTCTTGTAAAGATCCTCAGCGAGGTAAATAAAAGCGCGGAGCCCCAACAACAGGCTGTTATTGCAGCAGCGAGTGGAGGTGTACAGAGCAGGAAATAACTCTCCCAGGGATAAATTACATGTGATGAGGGCCAAAAGAATACAGCTCCTATTTCAGGAAGTCTTCCAGGCAAAAGCAGAGATTTGGCAGTTTTAGCGTTCCTTTCAAGACAATACACGTACACCAAAAACATTACTCTTCACAGAGTACCCCAGAGGCCTTTCCAATCATCTGGATGCTCTCAGTTATTCCATTCCCTCAAATTCAACACAGATCTTCTTTATTAATTTTAATTTGTCATCAATAACCTGACAGGCTCTCTTTCGGCAAGAAATACTGTATTAACTGTTTCACTCACTGTGGCAGCTATTAAAAATGTGATAATGATTAGCAGTAATGAGGTCAAATAGAATAATGTGAGTATAAGTTGCTACCAGCGAAATATATAACACAAGAGGATTTATTATGTTCACTTGCTGAAATGTAATTTAAAAACAGGATATTACCACCTGCTATGCTGGCTCATAGGGTTATCCAGATCATTTAAGCATTTCCTGCTAATATGTTTATTTGCTTCTGGCAGATATTACCACTACTGTATTTCAAATAACTACACTTAAAACAAAGTTAATTGTTCCTATCTCCTTAATATAAATATGATTATGTAAAGCAATGATTAGATGACTAGATGGTAAACAGAATTATTTGAGCATCAGTATCAGTTAGGATAAAAATGATGCAGGAAGGTTGAGAGTTGTGGGCAATAAATCAGCTCTGGGAAAAGCAGATCTTCAGCAAAGAAACTTTGTGTGGGTGCTAAGGGGAGGTGGGGAAGGGCTGTGCTTTAAATATCAGGGCAAATTAAGTGAAACATTAAAACTTGATCAATGCAAAAGCTGGTAGATACAATCATTATTCTGTATTCTCTTAAAAAGATTTTGGATTTTGACTTCTTTGTATTACTTTTCAGCTTGTTGATCTAAATAGAATAATCCTCAGTTTTCACTGCAGCAACACAGAGCAATTCGATGGAACTGCAGCTCTGCTTGATCTGCGAAAGCTCTTTCAGATGGGGAAGATAACAGTTTATTACAATGGCAAAAACAAAAAAGCTCATTCTCATCTGCTGAGCTTTAATTTTGAGCAAAGATTAGGGAGTTAGGCCAAATTCTGCTTCTGCTTACACAGCTTTAAATCCCCTGAATTATGCCAGAATTCAACCTTAAACCTGTGAGATGTAAAGCACAACTTAACCTTCAGTGCTGGGACTCCTGCGCCCTGGGAAGATGGGCTGGGGGGACTCAAGTCGTGCTGGAGGAAGGAGACAGCAAGAAGACTACTTTTTTTCTGGATATAAGTGATCGCCATAGAGTAGTCCCAACTAATTCCTCCATGACCAGGAAGGAGGGACTTGATTTTTCGAAAATTTTAGTCAGCACTTTGACACTGAGCTTTCATTGTCTTTCTTGTGTTTGGCTTTTCAATACAGTTTGTCATATAAGTAACAAAAGAGGGAGAGAAGAGCAAAAGCAGTGTTTTAAAGAAGCTGTTGAGAATGGCCTGAAGTTGTGTCAGGGGAGGTTTAGGTTGGATATCAGGGAAAGGTTCTTCCCCCAGAGGGTGCTGGGCACTGCCCAGGCTCCCCAGGGAATGGGCACGGCCCCGAGGCTGCCAGAGCTCCAGGGGCGTTTGGGCAGCGCTGCCAGGGATGCCCAGGGTGGGATTGTTGGGGTGTCTGTGCAGGGCCAGGGGCTGGACTCAATAATCCTGATAGGTCCTTTCCAACTCAGAATATTCCACGATTCTATAGGAAGAGAGGATGTCACAATTCAAGGCAAAATAGACAATCACAAATAGACATTTTAGAATATGCATTTATACTTATTTATTCTATTTAAACAGGAGTTGTTTTAATCTGCCGTGTTTTTTCATGTTATCTTACACACACCTGTTGAACAAATCCATATATAAAGTGGGATTTCCTGAGATTTACATAACCTTTACTTTTTAAAATGCTGGCTTCAATGGATAGTGCAAAGGAAGAGCAGCCTGGAGTTTGAAGGCAACTCTGAACGTGAAGCCTTGAGTTGTGATTAATTATAATAAAGACTTTCCCTACCTGCATCTTTCCAACCACCACCAAAAGTGCCACTCTTCATCTGCATTGAATAAATGAGACATGTAAAGATTATGAAGAGACATAATATTTTTATTTTGATAACATGACAGTGCAAAAGAGGTGGAATAGGAATATTGGGATAAAGTTCCTCCCACAGTATGGGAGGTTGGTCTGCCTTTTTCAGCTTCTTCACAACTCCAGCATTAAAAGTATCACTGGGATAAATGGAAGCCCTAGGAACCATCATTCCTGCTCCTAGCAGGATTTTTTCCATGCAATAACAATGAAAGGCTCTCCCAACGTGGGATTTGTGCCCTGTGACTAGTGCAGAGGGTGAGTCCCAGCCCAGGGACCCTCAGCTGGCATCCACAGCTAATTATTGGCTGGAGCAATTGGGGTCTGGAAGACTCTCCCTGTGCAAAGTCAGCATTAAGAGATGAGGAGTGAGCTGGCACTGCCTCATTCCTGAGCTTGGTTTCGCACTTCTCAGGAAAAGAAAGAAAAGGGGGAAATTAAATTTTAAAAAATAAGAAGAGTGCGAGGAAATAAAAAAATAAGAAGAGTGAGAGGGACATGGCTCAGGGCTGCTCCAGAGTCAAGTGATTGATAACACAGCCCAGGGAAGGGCAGAGGGGCAGATCAGGTGGTGTCTCCTCAGCACCCCACATGCCAGATGTCAGGAGGGCAATTCCAGGAGCTTTCCCTTCTTCTGGCAAACCCAATCTCCACAGGGAGGCCTCCCAAAGGCCTCCTGCCTCCTGTATCCATGCCCAGGTACCTGCCAGCCCTCCGTGCTCCCGCTGCTCGTGCGATGTTCCCCCACCGCTGGCTTTACATCTCGGCTAAATTTGAATTGATGATGGGTACAGTGTTTGTAATCCCACATCAAGCGGCGCCTGTGTCTGGCATTTATTTGTGCTATTGCTTTGGCAGCTTCTTCCAGAGCCTCCTCTCATCTGACATGTCAGGTCTACAATCAAAGAGGAGTAGTGAATTCACTTTTACAGTTAGGCAAGCTGAATGCTATTACCCATGTATTTGTCACCAACCTGCAGATCCCAGCCTCTAATCTGCCATCTGGATGGATGCTACAAAGTTAAGAGCCAGGGACATGCATTTCTCAGTAACTACCTGCTGTCAGCTATTATTTTAAGGATCCTGTGATTTTCTTTTATTTTGACTAGAAAAAACAAGGCAGCTGCAGTAATAAAAAGGCATATCAACTAGTCACTTCCTGGCAGATTTGTCACTGGTGTGGATACAGTAGTGGTATTTTTTGTTAGCAAATGTATACAGTGGAATATAGTATTGTAAATCTGTAGTGCGTTCTTCACAAAGGGAAAAAAAAAATCCCTTTTTAGAACCTTGTATACCAGTCAACAAAATAAAAAATGAAAACGTATTTGCTCTCACCTTATTGTGCACATGTATTATATTTTTCTTTTACAATATTGTCCATTGTGTGCAACAGACTTTGTAAATATCATGTTTGGGTTTAAAAATTGCCATTGTCCTCCCATCGTGGCGGCTGCATCCTCACTCACTGCCCACGTCCCGGGCTGTAAATATTTGCTGAGAAGAATCAGAGGTTTTCTGTTTGGAGAATATGGAGAATAAGATTAACTTTTCAATTAACAATTGAACAATTAACAATTTTCAAATTAATTTATTCTAATAACGTTCTGAAAAAAACACGGGCGAGAAATGCAGTGATGGAAAAGTATCCTGGACCAAATTAATCCCCTGTGTGACTCTATTTCAGTCAACATAGTTATATCAGGATAAAATTATAATTAATTGTTATTAATACGAGCATGAAGCAACTGATGAGAAAAAATATATACCCAGTTCAGGTCCTGTGCTTCTACATGAGAACAAATTGTTCTACTTTCAAACTGCCATTTATCATCATTTTGGATGATAAAGGGATTGTTCTGCTTGTGCATTTCATTTTTTAGAAGTTCTTTGGTAAAGATCCTGTTTGCAGTTCTCAGTCTATGGCTGGATTAAAGCGTCAAAGGACTTCTTGTGATTTTTTCAGGATGTGGGAACCCAGTTCCAGGAGCCTGGGGTGCCCTTGGTTGGTGGGACATCCCCACACTGCAGCATCCCACACCCAGCCCATGACAACCCATCCCACCTAGAGCCTTGTGCAAGGACCACGGGCCCTGGGTTTGCAGACCAAACGATGCTTTGGCTCTAAAACCAGGAATCTTGCAGCTAATTTGGAGAAAAGAAGACTCCAGGCATTGTGGCCTTCCAGTGCCTGAAGAGGGATTTAAAAAAGGAGCAGAGTGACTTTTTAGATGGGCAGATATTGACAGGACACAGGGAATGGCTTCCACTGTCAGAGGGCAGGGACAGATGGGATATTGGGAAGGAATTGTTCCCTGGGAGGGTGGGCAGGCCCTGGCACAGGGTGCCCAGAGCAGCTGTGGCTGCCCCTGGATCCCTGGCAGTGCCCAAGGCCAGGCTGGACATTGGGGCTGGGAGCAGCCTGGGACAGTGGGAGGTGTCCCTGCCCATGGCTGAGGTAGAAGAAGATGGGCTTAAGGTCCCTTCCAGCCCAAACCGTTCCAGGATTCCATGAACTTCACTATACTAAAGCTTTCACCTGTGGTTTCCATGTTTACCCACCCACCCCAAGTGCAGAAATCCTGGAATCCTTGAATCCTGCAATGGTTTGTGTTGGAAGGGACCTTTAAAGCTCATCCAGTCCAGCCCCGTTCAAGGAGCACCCCTGGGTGGGTGCCAGCTGCAGCCCCTCCCTCTGCCAGGAGCTCATCCAGGTGCCCATGGAAGTGTGGGAGACCACGGGCTGTACAAATCTCCACCTCCCAGCCAACGGTGGTCCATGGGCTGCCACAGCCAAAGCCGTGATCAGGAGCAGGTAGGAAGCTTCAGCGTAGTGAAAATGGGAAAATTCTACCTCAGTATTTAAAATCTTGTTGAAATATGTAACATGCCAACTGAGCTCTGCACAGCCAAACCATTTAAGCCAGATTTTTCCCTATTCTGAGTTTCTCCTGAAACATTTCTTCATCTGATGAATATTAAGTTCCAGAGACTCACAGCTGAGAGAGGATGAGCAAGTGGGGGCTCTCAGGGACCCTCATTCATCGTTGCTGTGATCTCCATTGGGCTGGTGGTGGGTTCAAAACCTACTTAGATGTTGGTTAAGGCAAATTTTCGCTTCCTGTTGCTCTTTTTTCCTGAAGAGAGGCTTTTTGAAGAGCTAAAATGAAGGAACTGATCTCTCGCTTACAGCTGATGAGTTCTCACTAATGATCAGAGAGTGCTGCGTACTTTGGGATTTGATTTTGGTAAACACGCACAATTTAGATGTTTATTCAAAACATCCAAATCTCATCAGTCTCCGAGATGGTTCTGACAGCTGCAAAAAAGTGGACAAATTGTTGATGGTTGAGGAGCAATCAGAGTGTACAGCGTTTAATGAATTAAATTTTAATAGTCCTTTCGGATGATTCAGGGCCATCCGGCTCAGATCGCGGTCAGCACATGGCATTATCTGATTGCTGCCACTCTTGCCCTCTTTGTCTTCTTCCATTTCACTGCCTTTGTCTTATTTTAAATGAGACAACAGGGGCTCGAGGGCTGGTGCCACCACTGGCGTCATCCTGCGTGACCCGGTACCTCTGACGCAAATTACAGCAACTGAGCCCCAAAGAAACAACTCCTGGGAAGAGCTGATGCTGTGTTCCTAAAGCCTGAGACAGGAATATTGAAGGAGTTTTTAGGAGATTCCTTGTGCTTACATTTGCATATCCCAGTCAATGAAAATAATTTGAATATATTAAATGCAACCAGGTTTTGCTTGGAGCTCCATCCAGCCTGGCCTTGAGCGTTTCCAGGGATGGGGCAGGCACAGCTTCTCTGGGCAACCTGTGCCAGGGCCTCATCACCCTTTTAAAAAAAGTTAAAATTCCTAATTTAAAAAATTTCTAATTTCATTCCTAATTAAAAAAAAAAAATAGGATTTTTCCCCTAATCTCTAATCTAGACGTACTCTCTGTCACTTTGAATCCATTAACCCTCATCCTGACACAAGATGCTCACTCGTTGGAGGACCAACCTCCACAGCCCAGGACAAGCAAATATCCACTCAAAATACCTGATTAGGTTATTCCCACATCATCATCCCACATCTCACCCATCCCTGTGGGCACCGCAGGAGCAGCTCCACCTTGGCACCACTAAAAGGAAAAGCCCCATTTCTTTCCCTTACACTCATTCAAGTCACAAGTGACTCTCCAACTATATTTCAGCAACTAAATGAAAAATAAGGTTTAAAGTGAATTCTGATAGCAGTAGGATTAGAGCTGAAACACCCAGAGAACTATGTAAACATTACTGGGGGTGTCTGTAAATCCGAGTGCTCTGTAAGTCAATCTTCGCTCGAACGTGCTCAGTTCGGCTGCAGTTAAGATGAACTCAAGCTCGAAGTCTTGTCAGACAGACAGACCTGAGTGCAGTGGATTTGTGTCCATGTAACTGCAGTCAAATGTTGTCCCTCAGCTCTCGGCATTCCTCGAGTCTGTGGGCTCACAGAGATGGTCAAACACATTCAAAAAGTGCCTTCAACAGAAAAACAGAAGAAGCATTTTTTCCCCTTTGCACAAACAGTTTTCACTGTGGGGGGAGAAAAAAAACCCATCTCTTCATATTTTAAAATTTCTTGGAAAGCCTGCATTGCTCCTGATTCATAGGATTTTGGAGTATTTTTCAGGAAAGTATAGAATCAAAACCTCTAAACCAAGTGTATATTACAGCTTTTCAAATAATATCTATTTTTAATGCTTAGTTTGACTGCCTAGAGAGCAGGCCAGTTTAACACCTCTTACTCCCCATAAATAATACGTGGAGCACAAGAGGGGCAGCTCATGAGCTCTTTGCTGAAAGGATCAGGTCTGAGCAGTTTTTGGTAAAACATTTCAGTCAGCAAAGTTCCTGCTGGGTCATTTCACACTACTGATATTTAGGGGTGAACAAGAGGATGCATCAGGGGAGAAGATTATGGTTTATGGCTGGCCTCCATGACCTTACAGGACTTTTCCAACCTCAGTGATTCTCCTGGATTCATCTTTCTATTGAGTTCCATCCACCCTGAGAAGAAGAGAGGGATGGGCAGCACCTGCATTTACCAGCTGCCAAAATCACTTGGTGGTTTACAGAGGGGTTCAGCCCTGTCCATGAGGCTTTCCCAACCGCCCTGAGTTCATCCCAGACACGAGAAGAGCAATCTGAACACCTTATTTATTCTTTTCAGAGCTGTCAAAAGATCATTCCTTCAGAGGGGGTGAGGGTTCAACTCCTTGCACAGGAAGTTAATCTTTGATATGAAAGCAAACGCAGGATTCGTTGGTACGAAATTCTGCTAATAGATTAAAGGACTCTCCTGCAACCTTTTAAGGTTATTTATTAGTAATTTATTAATACAGTTGGAACAAAACTGACTGTTGTTTTCAGAATTCATTTTTCAGGCTGCAGCCTCACACCAGATGACACTCGGGCACCGGCTCTTGGGGAATACACATCAAACCCTGGTTCATAATTTATGTAATGACATATACTTGGACACTGATTAGCTACCTTATCAGCCCTGTAATAAAGGAAGCATAACCCCTAGTTTATCATTCATTTATCTGAAGTCATTTTGAATAATATCACAAGATTGTAATGTAATCATTATGCTGTACAGCATGTGTGGGCCAGTACACTACACTGGCAGTGTCAGAGGACTGTCAGAGTTCATACTACTTAATTTGCTCACTTCTTACACATTTATGAAATTGGAGTCAACAGTCTGGTGGAGCAGGGATATTCCGGGCAAGAGACTTCCACAAATTGTTAACAGGGTGTTCCACAGGAGGGTGAAGAAGCACGAGACGAGATGAAAATGGGATTTGTGGTGGAATTTAACAGGTGGCCAAGGAATGGGTCAAACACCCTCCAGCCAAAGCACTCTCTGGCTTTGTTGACATTTTGTGCAGAAGGAAAAAGTTTCCCTTTAGTCATCTTAAAACCCTCTGCAAATCACAGGGGTCTCTTTGCTGTCTGCAAAGATGGGAGAGCTCCTGAGTTAATCATGGAGCTCTCAGTGAGATCCACAGGCTGAATAAACACCCGGGTCCTGCATCCCCTTGGCTCTGGGAGGGCAGAAGGTGCACGGGGAGATCTTGGAAACCCAAGTGCAGCTCCATCCTTCTTCCCGAGGCTGCTCGGGGGTTTATAACGAGCTTTCACAATGTTTTACATTTTTATTTGGGCGTCTGAGCTTTTGGGAATGGTGTTCATTCAGGGGTTTGGCTTTCCCTTTGGGAAAAGGGCTCTAGACTTCGTGATCTAGGACAAAACTTTGGAAACAGCAGCTGCTAGAGTCTGAAAGAATTGGTAAAAAACCCACTGTATTTATGCTAATATAAATATATTACTATATATTTGTGCTGTTCTCATGGAATTTAGAGCTCATCTTCCCACTTTTTGAGTGTCTGAGGTGCACAGCTGGAAGTTTACAGAAAAACCCAGCAAGTCTCATCCAGAACAGGGGGCAGAAGAGAAACACCAGCAAAGACGTCTCAGCACCCACTCCTCACCCGGGCTGTCACCTACATTATGTCCTCTCAAGCCTTAATTTTATGGATCTGGTGAGGTTAACACCAGGTTAGCACCCAAGGATGAGAAATGGAGGCTTTGGGGGGTTTCCAGTGGCCGGGGCAGGCGGAGGGGCCTGGCCGGTGCCGTGGCAGAGCCGCAGCCCTGACAGATGAGAGGGGCTGATGGATGGAAGAGCTGGTGACAAGTTGCACTGGGATAATGATTGCTGGGCAGCAGGAGCCATTAGGGTGTCATGGAAAACCCCCAAGATTAATGAACGGCACGAGTTGGATAAGTAATGAAAAAAGGGAAGGGATGGAAAGAGTAGCATAATGTTTATTTTAAGATAGTTAATCAAAAGAAGCAAATAATTAAAGCTGCAGTTCTCTTCTGACATCAGTTTAGGGAAATTATAACTGCAAAAAAATTAAATAGAAATAAAACAGAGAGCTGAGTATCAGTGTCCCAGTGGGAAGAGTGGAAGGACCTCTCCAGACAGCCCCAGCAGAGCGAGCGGATGGATGACGTGAGAGTCTCTTCCTTCTGTGACTGCCAAACATTCCCTGCTCCATCCCTCCCATATAAATAATCATTTCACCAATAGAGATTAAATGTTTACTGTAAAAACAATTAAATTTTTTTCTAGCACTTTTTAATGTGCAGCAGTAAAATCAGATGATTTAATCATCAATCCTGCATCCAGCGTTTATTCCCTAGAAATGCAATTCCAGTCACAATTTTATTTCTGTCAGAATAAAAATACATTCCCCAGATTTCGCCACGGAAGCTCTTCAGTAAATTTTGGCACACAAGTTCAAAGTTGACGGAAAAAGAAGGGATGCTCAGCAAACTATGTCTGGGTGCAGAAGAGGGGATGGGTCAGTGGGAGGGAGGGGGTGACCAGGCCTTGCAGGGCCCTTCCAGGCTGTAATTCCTGCAGGGATCACACTGGGAGTGCCTGATGATGAAGATCAAATGATATTAAATGGCTGGGATTGCATCAAGCCCAGACTGCAGCAGATGAAGCAAAAAAATTAAAGGAGTGCGTGATGCCCTGCACAGCTGGAATAGTGACGGAACCGCAGGAAAAATGGGAATAAACCTGGAATAGGGATGGTCAGCTGACGCAGAAAAGAAGCCAGGCCTCTCTAAAAGACTGGAAATTTAAATATGAATGAAACTTATGAAATTCTGCTTCATTAAAAAAAAAATAATAATGATCTTAATAATCCAAGCAACAATTCACACTTAAAACAGGTTTTGTTGGATGCTGGAAATAACAAATGTGTGAAATAAAAACAAGCAAAGGACAAAGGCTGTCAAATGTGCAAAGATGTCATAATATCATCTAAAATACTGCAAAACCCCACATCGCTTCACTTTACAAATGAAACACACCTGAATTATAATGAAATCTGGAGGAGGTTTCAAACTTCAAAGCAGAAAGGGAAGATAAAATCTGGAAAAAAATAATTCCTTTCTCATTTTCCAGTGTTATACACCATAGCAAAGTTTTTCTTCCTAAAATAAGAAAGTCATTGACAATTTTTGCCATAGGAATGAGTCAGGAATATCTGATGCCACTTCTGTACTTTTTGGTGCCACAATTACTTTGCTTAAAATATTATATGAAATGAACTTTGTCCCAATCTCTGTCCAATCTGAGTGTGTAACTGGACATTTATTCCCCAAAGGCACAATAATAAAGCAGAAAAACTTGGTTTGGATGGTTAAAAAGTTCAAAGGCCTGCTCAAACACAGGTAAATAAATTAGAAAATATTATGAATATTTCTGTCTTGGACTTTTCCACGATATCACTCATGAAGCACTCTAATAACAAACTCTTTTTTTTCCTGGGGATATTTGCAAAAAAACATTTGTCAAACATTCCTCCATGGCTGTGTTTGCTGCATTGCAAAATAAATAATGTAATCTGTGATGTAACTGCAGAAAGATGCAGAATTTATAAGATGTGATCTGGGCAAGGAACAGATATTAGACCACATAGTTTCAACATTTTTTTCCAAAGGTCTTTGGGAATGTTGTCGATACTGTCTGCTTGAGAGATGCAAGTGCTGCCAAGGACATCTGCCTGCAAATTGTGCCTCCACCACCTTTACCAGTCAAATCCAGGGAAAATCTGAGGAACGTGATGTAACTTCAGATATAATTTATGTCACATGTCCCACCTGCTCAGAAACAGCAAATCCTGGTGTTGGGTGGAGAGCTCTGGGAAGGAGTTACTGAAGTGTTCAGGTGCCTGCAGCACCTCCAGCTTGTGCCCAGCCCAGTGCAGGATGATTCCCTCCCCATTTCTCTCCCCACTATTCCAGAACCACCTTTGCAAGAGGACTGGGGCCTCCTAATCCTTCTCTGAGCATTGTCCCTCCCTGGGCTCTGATTGCCTCTCTTCTCCCCCATAGATTCAATCTCTTTTCAAATTTAAACTGGATTTTTATTTCTAATTGTCACTGGGGTTGAGCACCTTTTTTTCCAATGGAATATAAGCCAGAGGGGCAACCATGATACAGCATTTCTGTCCCAGGGCTGAAGGCACATTGCTGGGACCTCTAATTCTCATTTTGCTCCCTTCTCAGGTCATCTTTCAATTTCAGAGTATTCTGTTCTTTCTAAAACTGCAATGAACAGGAGAAGAAATATGCTTGAAGTTTCTCCAGGATCTGTTCCTGTGCATATGGCACTGGGGGGAAAGGATCTGTATCCAGCATAAAAGGCAACAAGACAGCAATAAAAGCACAAAGCAAAGATCGAGGGGCAGAATCAAAGAATTATGGAATTGTGTGGGTTGGAGAGGACCCTAAAGCCCACCCAGTGCCACCCCTGCCATGGCAGGGACACCTTCCCCTATCCCAGGGTGCTCCAAGCCCAGTCCAGCCTGGCCTTGGACACTTCCAGGGATCCAGGGGCAGCCACAGCATCTGTCTCCAAAAATTTTCCCAAGGTAAATCTGCCACAAAAGCCGAAACTGTCAGTCAGACCTGGAAAACACCCCTAACGTTAGCAGAGAAATGTAGGTCAGAATTGGTCACTCAGCTCCACTCATGTGAGAAGAAGCTGCTTCCCAGTCCTTATCCACACAAACCAGTTCATCCAAACGCCCCCCTGACAGTGGGTTCTACTGACAAACCTCTTTGGTTTGTATCCTATGATGAGATCTAGTTTCACTCTAAAAATAGATCTCATCATTTATGCTCATATAAATTTTTACCCTCGCAACATCCTGGTACCAAGCAATTGTCGCTCACCTGACAGAACCAGCTCTCCCAGCAGCTCTATTTGCCAGCAGCTGCTCAGGTGGTTAAAAAACCCATCCTTACTCTGTTGACTTTAATTTACAATTGCTCATTTACCTTAAGTGACACCCGTAATGCTTCTCGCCGTGAGCCTGATGTGCTCCCTCTTAAACGGTGAGAGCAGGGAATAGGTTTGGAAGTGGACGTGGTAGCAGCGCAGCACAGCTGATAATTAAGGTTAGAACCAGAATTAGCCAGTTATTTACTATTAGTGATTTTAACACCTGCTCTACGCAGTGCTGCAGCTGCAGATCCAGAAAAAAGCTGGATTACAAGGGCATCCCATTGGCTGAGGGTGTATTTACTACCTCATAGGGCTCTTTTAAACCAGGAATCTTTCTCCAGACCCCCAGATATGCTCACAGGGGCTCTGCAGCCTGAACTGCAGACAGCTTTATCCCACCCGCACCAGCATGCTGTGAAAAGCTCTTACATTGTGCTACATCTATCACATAATTAATCCCAACATCACTACACGAAATCTCATGTGAGATAATATTTTCCAGAAATGTTATGCTACAAAAAGGTCAAATATCATATAATTTTTTCTGCCGGATCCTCCTTTGAGCCATGTTTACCCTAAGATATGAGGTTCCAGAAGGCAAAAAAGAACAATAACATTTGATAGTCCAGCAAATGGGGGCTGATGGAATGACAGGCACACACCTGCTGAGCAGCCACAGCCTGGTGGTGGCACAGGCTGGAGGAGCCAGGGAGCCTCCAGATATGCTCCTGCAGATCCTTACACATTGTGGACACAATAATCTGTTGCACCTCCTGTATTTATATTTATATATATATATATATGAAAGCTGTTTCCCAGACCAGCCTAAAGGTGGGACACTGTCACTGGACTCTTTGCTCACAGGCAGGGATGTCACACAAGGAGAGATTCAGCATTAGAGGAGAAAAGGAGAAGTTATTCTTAAGAGATGTCACTCTTTGATTCTCATCTTTTTATCAACAGGAAGAACTAACTCCAGGCTGCACAGTACTTGGAGCTGTTTCCTGTTCCAAACCACCCCAAACCTGCTTCACAAAGGCCTTCTCCAGGTAAAAGGCCAGGTTGGATGGGGCTTGGAGCAGCCTGGGATAGTGGAAGGTGTCCCTGCCCATGGCAGGGGGTGGAACTGGATGAGATTTAAGGTCCCTTCCCACCCACACTATTCCATGATTCTGTGATTGGATCATTCCAGAAGGGATAACAGTGAAATTTATCTAAATTACTCCATTTCCCCCTCTCATGAACCTGTGCAGAGCAATTCCTTTTGCTGGGAACCTTCAAACCATGGGCTCAACCATTCCCGTTCACTCCTCCATGACAACAAGAAATAAAATGCGCAGAATCAGAACCATCACCTGAATGTCCCTTTGATGCACCTCCACGGCTTCCATAAATCCATAAACCTGGGGATTTATGTGTTACAAATACCTGCTGCATTATTTGTGACCATCAGATGGGAGATAAGGCTTCCAGCAGGTGAGGCAGCGATTCCTGATCCCATCCCCGCCAGGAAAATGCACTGGGAAACACAACCACGGACATCAGCTTTGGGCTGGCTGTGGCACACTCCTTCCTCCAGGGAGAGGGATCTTTCCTTGCCCTCTCAAGGATCCTGCTCTGGAAAGGAAACTGAGCCAAGCAAGGTCCTGGGTTTTATTTTTAATTTATTTCACGGATCTGACGGAAAGACCCGGAAAGCACAGGGAGAGAATTGCTGTGGCCTCTCATCAGTGACAGGTGGGATCTGGAATAAAACTCTGCCTTGCTTATGTGGAAAGATTAAAGTGTTTTGGAAGCCTGAGAAAATGTCCCTTTCATTTCAGTATTGATTGGTCTTTATTGAACACACACACTTCTGCTAACGCTGCCTTTGGTGGGTGTTCTTTGGGTTTGTTCAGTTTTTACTTCTTTCGTGACTTCAAGTGCTTCTGACAGTAATTTTCCCTTTGCTTAACTCAATCAGCTATTGATAAAATCCAACCCGAGATGCTGAGTCCTTAAAAAGAACCTGTGTTTTTTCTCTATTCTTTAAAAAGTACCACTGCCTGTATTTACTGTGAACCATCTGTTACACGTCCAATTAAAATATATTTGTAATGAGCTTATTAGTGCACAGAATATGTCCTGAACAGGATGTCAGTCAAGAACCGATTGTTTTGAGAGATAAGATACCTTAAACTTCTATTAGTGTAACAAAACCACGCGCTGGTATTTTCATCCTGTATAAAAGCAAATTCCAAGAGGGCAGGAATTCACACACTTTTTGTAATAATTTCCTCTTCAAATACGTGGCTGTTCCTTTCTAATATAGAGTCAGATGGCCTCTTATAATTGCAGTATCAAATCTTTGCCTCAGTTTTCAACTGCAGGTGATTTCAAATGATTAAAGATGCACAACAGGGAATAAACAAAAATGCTTACATGCAATTATTTTTAATTAGTATTTGGCTATAAAGTGTGTGCCTTCATAAAAAAGTCTGTTATTCACATAAACATCTGTTACCATACACACAAGGAAACACACTGTAAGTCTGTCATCACATCACCAAAACAGAATATACTAAGGAAGGCTGGACAGGAAAGCCAACACTTTGAGTTTTTAAACAAAAGATATAAGCGTAACTGCCAAAACAGACACTGCACCACACCTTTCAATTAGCGCAGCTCACAATCAAAGGAAGAGCTATTACCAATGGAACTATACTTGAAAATGTTAAAATAGATGGAATTATTCTTTGAAAACAATGGAATCTGTAAGCACAAGACGATTTCAAACTCTTTACTAATTTTGCACCAGCGAACATAATCAAAACGCTTCCTGTTTGCACCGTATCTCTGGGTACTCTTCTGACAACTTTTTTAAATCTTATTTTTGCTCATTATTTAAGCCCTCTCAGAAAAAAAAAAAAAAAACAAAACCACAACAAACCCACCATCAAACCTCAGCTGTGGCGTTTGCACATAAATAACCCTGCAATGCTCAGTTCTGGCCTCATTTTGCAGAACCCGACTCAGGGACGTTGACATATTTTAAGCAAGCATGCGACAAACAGCGAAGTAAGAGAGATATACAGAGCGATATAAATTAATACCACCATAATTGATAGGTGGAGATAAGGTTGCTCTGTGGGATACTGAGAATAAAATGAAGAGGAGGTGTGAGAGTACCTTGCACATGAATTACTGAATCGGTGGGAATTGCTGAGCTCTGCTGCGAGGAAGCTCTTGGAAACACCTCCAGCAGCCAAACTTAACACCTTACCTCCACCAGCAGAGAAACCCACGGCTTTCACCACCAAATAACACAGCCCAATTTGCATGAAAATAAAATCATTGTTTAATTAAAAGGTGCACGTGACGGGTTCTGCCAGTTGCGCCTCGGCGTTATCCACAGCCGGATCTGAGGAGGAAAAATCCCTGCTCCTCAGTTGTGGCTCTGCTGGGACCAATAACCAACCTCGGCAGCAGAGCCAGCCTGGGGGTGCTGCTGGTCGGGAGCAGGGATGGAGACTCCAACTGTGGTCCTGCCCCAGCACCCTGACCCGTTCATGGTGAGCACAAATCTTTCTGCATGTCCTGAGGGAGCTCGCGTGCCTTAAAACCCCTCCTTCACCAGCTCCTAACGAGCGTCCTCTGGGCCTGGCTTCCTCCTCAGACCAGCTCCTCTTGGCCCAGAGAGAAGTCAAAAGTGCCCTCAGAGTTTCTAATGGCAAAGATGACCCTCTGCAAGGAAGGAGATCCGAATCTTTTCCAGATCCCGTTGATTTACAAGCCTTCTCCTGCACATCAGCATTTCATATATCTTCCCAAGTGTCAGAAATATGAAAGCCATACATTACACAGAAAGAATGGCCCAGTTCATTACTATCATTTTATTTATTTAACAAATACGGTACTTAATCAGAAGGAACTGACAGCTACAATTGTTTATTGCAATCATACAACACAGCAATAAATAAACATTGCACATTAAGTAGAAGGTAGAAGGATCACTGGAAACATCCTGTATAAAAAATTCTTCCTCAGAATTCCTCACTAACGGACAGTATTTGTAAATCTATTGACAAAGAGCTCCAAAAAGATGGAGCAGTAAATAAAGCACGTGAGAGCAGACAAGGTAGGTTTGGCTTTCAGACAAGCAAATTAATTTCTGGGCTGACTCCAAAACAGAACGGCTTCCAGTCGGCTCTGGACTAGGACAGTCACATATCACATCCTCCCTGGTAAATAACAGCAGCCCCATGAAAGGCTGATCTGCCTTTTAGTGATCGACAATTTTCCATGGCATAAAATGCAAATCACCACTTCTCCAAAGCATCCATGAGATGGGGTGGGCACCTCACACCCAACCCTCAGCAGCTGCACTTCACCCGCTGGAGTGGGGTCCCTCCCCCGAGGAGCTAGACCATGTTAGAGCCCACAGTCCTCCACTTTTCCTTTTTCCCTTCTGTTTTGATTCTGTTCTCAGCTTTGTGTGTCCTGACTGATTCACAAAAAGCCACGAAAATGTATCTCCATTTCAAAAGCCTCAGGTTCCAGGCTCCCTCCTGCTTTCTGCCAGCAGAAAGTGGGTTTTGCTTTAAGACACCTCAGCTTTCCCAACTTCAGTGAGAGTTTTGCAAGACTTAGTGGAGCAGGAGTGCCTCAATAACTGTGACAGATGGCTGGGCTTGAGAGAAGAAATAACCATTTTCCTCCTGAAATTTGCTACAGTGCCATGGCAGGGAGATGCTTCCCTTCACTGCGTAGGACTCCCCAGGTTGAGAATAAAGTCAGCACTTTTCTTTATTTCTCCTCTCGTTCGCTCTTCCCTCTGGTCTAAAAGCACCTATCATCCAGCTTGGAATGCTCACTTTGAGGGAAGAAGCTTTAACTCTTTGTCCCTTAAGACAAGGCAAACGCAGAAGGAAAAGGAAAACAGATCAATCCTGGCCGTGCCCGGCCGGGGGGGCTGCAGGGCCAGGCAGTGTCACCCGGGGGTGGCAGGGACCCTCTGCCAGCTGGCCTGGGCAGGGACAGCCCCCCACCCTCTGTCGCCCTCCAAGGACTGGAATTATCTCTGGACATCCAGGTCCTTGTCCTCTGAAGATGTGAACAAACGCGTGGATGTGGTTCTTGGGGACACGGTTCAGTGGTGGCCTTGGCAGTGCTGGGGGGTGGTTGGGCTCAATGACCTTGCAGGGCTTTTCCAACCCTATGGATTCTGTGGGCACATCTCAGTCTGAGCCTACAGACCAGGCAAAATAAACTGAATTGCACTGCAAAGAGCAAAGGGACAAAGGACACAGAGATGGCAGCAACCAAAATGTGACTGACTCCTCCCTGTCAGGTGGGAAATGCAGCAAATCCTCAAACAGCTCCAGATGTTTTGGTTTCAGGAGGCAGAAACACCAAAGTGAAAATGTTACCTTCATTCTATTACATATTATATGCTAAATAAATGTTACTTTATTTGGCTTAATTTTGAAGCTCTGTTTTTTACCTTTTTTGAATGATTTCAAAAGAAGCTGATGGCAGGGACAAAAACATTAAAGCAGTGTATTCAAGAAATTTGAACCTCCTCCAGCGTGGGCTGCTTGCAGGAGGTCAGTTGGAGCTTTAAAAGATGGTTTTAGTAGGAACTCGATGAATGAAACTCTTCAAAAGCATTTCTAAGTGCTAATTAATGCAAGTCCTAGAGATAAACAAAGCAGAGTGGAGCAATTGTGCCTGCAACAATGTGAGGACTTCAAATGAGTGTCACATCTTTGAAGGAGGAATTTCAGTTCTTCACTTTATAAATTAATCTGTCTCCAGAAGCCTATTATTCCTCTAGCATACAACTTAAAAACAGGATGTATTTGGGAATTTCCCATTGAGGGAAACATGAAATAATGTGACAATACTTGTGTCTAGTATCGTGCCAAAAAATCTCATGTTTCTTTGTGAAGTTTAACTCAGAACCAGCTGATTCCCCGAGGCTCTCAAATGCCACTGCAACAACAACTCCTCTCCAATTTCCATGATCATGGAGAAAAATTCCAACGGCGCAGCAGCCCAGAAGTCAAATATAAAGAATTCAGGCTTATGGATTTGTTGTTCTTTCCCTTAAATCTCATGATCACAAAACAATCAGCTGGATAGGCTGGGGATGGAGGGAGGCTTTATCAACCACTTTATTAATTAAATACATCCCTTGGTTTTTATTTCAAAGTTTATCCAAAGATTTGCATTGGGCTACTCCAGGTGCCAGGGAATCCCAGAATCCCAGGATGGCCTGGGCTGGAATCACCCAGTGCCACCCCTGCCATGGGCAGGGGCACCTTCCACTGTCCCAGGCTGCTCCAAGCCCCATCCAACCTGGCCTTGGACAGTTCCAGGGATGGGAATGCAAGAGCTCAAACAAAAACAGACACTGGAGAAAGAATAATAGGAGCACAACTTTTATTTGCTTTGGAAATACTTTGGAAAGACAAGCAATATCTGCAGGAATCGTGAGGAAACACAGTAAATATTCTCCCGGAAAATAAGGAATATTGTCACGTGGTGTCAGGCCATTGGGATTACTGAAGAAATCTTACACATGGCAGCTGCTTTCCTTTTTCCATGTTATTTTAATTAGTCAGAGCAACAAAGTCCTGGTAGCAGAAGTCTCTGATTCTTTGGAATGTTAGAGGTTTCAAGCTTTCCTTAGAACTCGGGGAATCTCACAGAATGCCACTTTCTGTTCTCATTTTTCTGACTCTGCCTAAACATTTCCCAGGTAAAACCTCCAGCACATTTTGTAGCCAGCACGAGATGGAGCATTTCTCCCTCTTCCAGCTGTCACATCAGTATCTCTAAGCACAATTTTATTTAAATGTTTCACCAAGAAGACTTGTCCAGCCTAATTTTTTTTCCTTCAGCATCCATCTCTGAGTCCCCTGATTTCCTGTTTCCTTCAGCTGGCTGGGATCCACCAGGAGAGGACATCCCATCACTGCTGCACTAAAGCCATAAATTCATTCCTTGCCTGCTCAGAGGCACCCCAGTGTGTTTCATACAATACAAACTTGTGACATCAATAAAATTTTATAAACTCCTTCTTTATCCATATTTTCTGTTTTCCTGCAAATCCTTAATTAGCCATGCTCCTGCCCAAGCAAACTGGATTTTTTCAGGGATAGGGGCTGGTCCTCCCAGTTTTCTTTGAAGAGTTTGGGCTGATTTACTGGGGAAACCACTAAATTATCACTGTGCTCAGAATAATTAATCATTAACAGCCCAAAATCTCCGCTTCATTCTGGCAAACAGAAATATTTCTGTGGATGCCTAAGTGGTACAGGAACCATCTGCACCCTGGGGGCTGCGTTTGCTCCATCCCAGACAGAATGGGATTGGGAAATGTTTGGTAATTTCCTTACTCTGCTGTTACACACCACACTCACCTGCATCTGCTACACACAGAGCAGAATTGGTGTTTACAGTTTTACTCATGCAAGTTTTGTTCTATTTTTAACCCTTTTCCACATAATTTTCCACACAAAGTGGAGCAGCTGCGGGTCTCACTTTGAAAATTTCCCCTTCATTTTCTTCTTTGAGGCTTCCAGGTTCCCTCTTGTCAGGTTTCACATAACCCTGTTATAGCTGTGAATATTTTCTCTGCAGAGCTGAGGGGAACGTGGTGGAAAGTACTCCATGGCTACTGAGGAGCTTCTTCTTGTGGAGAAGAGATCCATGGATTTCACCCCTCTCCATCGGCACAGGCTAGAAATAAATATGCTTTTAGCCACCCCATTTGTGCCTCAACCTTTCAGCACCCTTGCCACTTATCACATTTTTCAAGGTCACCCACTAACACCATCTCCCCAGTTGCCAAATCGATGCAAGCAACATCACACTTCCCATAAAAACAGTTCTGCTTAAATTCAAACCCCATAGAAAAAAACCAAACATTCCCTGCAACAGCTCAAATGTCTCAGGAAGAACCAGAGAACCAAGGGCATATTCCTTAAAAACAATGAATCTGCACCATTAATTTTGACTGAGTAGCAGAACAGGCATTCAGGACATCCTTTAGCAACTCAGCTAAGTAAACTGGCCATTTTTAAGCAGGATTAGTAAGGCTGTGACTAAAGTTAATCCAAGAGTCAAGCCCTCTGATGACTCTGGGTTTAGCACTGCAGGCAAATGGAAGCTGCCAGTGAAGGCACCAAGGCTTTGGAGAGACAAGGACATTGTGATTTCATTCCAGGAAAAGTAAATACTTACACTGCAATTTAAATAATTTCCAGTATTTTCTCTGCATAAGACTAATTCCCACCAGTGTTTGCAAAAGCCTTTTTATAGACTATTTCCTATTAGATCCAACTACCACAGATAAACCCCAGATCCTCCCAGGATTCCCAAACACCTGCACTCCTGAGTCCTCCATTGCTGTGTGGACTCCAACATCCCAACTTCCACAACCTTCATCCCGCATTTCCATCTGGATGCCAAGAGGGAATGACCTTAACCTGAAGAAGGGTAGATTTAGATGGGATATTGGGAAGGAATTGTTCCCTGGGAGGGTGGGCAGGCCCTGGCACAGGCTGCCCAGAGCAGCTGGGGCTGCCCCTGGATCCCTGGCAGTGTCCAAGGCCAGGCTGGACATTGGGGCTTGGAGCAGCCTGGGACAGTGGGAGGTGTCCCTGCCATGGCAGGGGTTGGGATATTGGGAAGGAATTGTTCCCTGGGAGGGTGGGCAGGCCCTGGCACAGGGTGCCCAGAGCAGCTGGGGCTGCCCCTGGATCCCTGGCAGTGCCCAAGGCCAGGCTGGACATTGGAGCTTGGAGCAGCCTGGGACAGTGGGAGGTGTCCCTGCCCATGGCAGGGGTTGGAATGGGATCAGCTTTAAGGTCCCTTCCAGCCCAAACCATTCTTGGATTCTTTGATTCTATGACAGAGAATTTTGTACCTTGGTTTATGACATGGGACCAGCCCACCCCAGGGAATACCTTGATGTAGGGTGGAGCCCTTCCTTTTGGGATGAGACAATGGACCATTCTGTGTCTGTCTTCAGTTGCTCCAAGGGATTATTTACTGCTTCCTGGCTTTATGGGAAGATGTTTTTCACCTGTGAGTAGGGTACAATTTATAGAAGGAAAATTTATTCCTACGGTGGAATTTTCAAATGCCACATTGGTGTTTGTGTTACATTCCAGCTGCGTATTTGTGTGGGCACTTCCTTCTCTCTGTTCCCCTTCCAAAATTCCCCTCCCAAGCAAAAGGTCCTAGAACCAGAAGGAGTCTCTGCAATGATTCAGACCTAAATCAAGTGTTATTTACATAAAATAAACTTCTCCTGGATGTCAGGTTGCCGAAATGGATTATTTACTGGAGCCTTGTTGTTTCACCTGCTGGTTGTGCGGCGCACTGGTGTAAGATCCACGATGATTGCAACCCATCAGTAACTGTCAAAGCAGAGCTCCTGCCACAAAGGAAGGAGACAGGGAAAAATACCTCCTACCCAGGAACTGGAAATTGGATTCAGGAAACGTATTTAGTCTGGATTTCGAGCCTGGTTCCCTGCGTGATGGGTGTCAACTCACTCACCTGGCCTGCTCCACGCCTTCCCCCTCTGAGGAGGGAAATGAATCGTATTTTCCCTGCTCCAGAACCATCATTTGTACTCTCAGATGGAAATGGCCAAGTGCAGAACCATGGCCATTGACCTTTCCTGCAGAATGATCCCGGGATCCGCCCCAGCCGCCGTTCACCGCCCGGTGACGCTTGGATGTCCTCAGGCAATGGAAGGCAGGAGCCTCCCGTGCCAGAAAATAGAGCCTTTAAGTAGGAGCAAGATTAACTTCCCTGGCCAGGAATGGCAGTGGGAACGCTGGGAGCCACAGGGATAACAGCACCAGGAGAAATTCCAGGGATATTGTATCTGCACCACTCCAGCCTGTCGAGGAGCCCAAACTGCTGCTCAACGTGAGCTCCCCCTAAGCCCACCAACATCTCCTGCTCCATGTGGGAGCAGCTCCCAGCCCAAGGAGGAGCAACTCACACTCAGCACAGCCCACGGAATTTGGTGGATGTTTGCCCTTTTAATTGTGCTGATATTCTCACTTTGCACGAGAGTTCTGCACAGGAAAATTACATCCCTGAAAAATTCCGATCCCCTCTTACGGGCAGCAGCTGTTGGAATAACTGCTTTGCAATGTAATCCCCTTGTTCAATAATTCTCTGCCTTCCAACATTGCAATTTACATTTTTGCCAAGGAATCAAACTGGTACTTAAGTATGAGAATAACTGAGGATCCTGCCTTTGTCTCCAGCCAACTGATACCCTAAGCCCTGCTATGACATTGTATAAATATTCAAAAAATGCTTGTGAATACCATAATTTCTCCAGGTCTCACAAATGAGGAATTATCCAAGTAATGGATTATGAATGGAGTAGTAATGTATGGAAACATTACCCACCCAAAACATATTAGAGCTCCCAAAGACCCAACATGAAACAAAATGTGTTAGAGGTTTAACAAAATAAAGCTGTCCCCTGAGACTCAGCTTCACTAATTCCTATTAAAAACTTCCAGAAAGGTGAAAATACTTATAGGTTCTGTTTATTTCTAAATATTATCATCTGAGGAGTGCAGTCAGGAAGATCTTGTTTAAAGTACCTGCTTATCCAGCCATAAACTTTGCAAGTTTAAAGTGAAATCTTGAAGCTTGATAATCCAAGATTTCCAACATGAGGTCTGTTAGCAGGGTGTGCCTTTTTCATCACCAAACCCACAATTATGTTTGTATTCTGCCTCTACAGAGTTGATAAATTTATAAAAATATGTATATGTAGTTAATTTGGTTGTAGTTTGAAGGAAAGTGTTTGAATAAAAATGAAAGGCACTGACAGGCACAGGGTGCCCAGAGCAGCTGTGGCTGCCCCTGGATCCCTGGCAGTGCCCAAGGCCAGGCTGGACATTGGGGCTGGGAGCAGCCTGGGACATTGGAAGGTGTCCCTGCCCTTGGCACTGGGTGGAATGGGATGGGCTTTAGGGTCCCTTCCAACCCAACCCATTCCATGATTCTGTGAGTAGTTGCCTGCTGAGCCCAGGCTGATTGCTGTCCCTGTGCCCAAAATCTCTGTGGAAGAAATTCCTGCAAAGTTCATGGAGCTGCTGACACCACTTGGAGAAGCCATTGCTCAACCCAGCCCTGCACTCCTGTCAGCAGCCCAGAACCTTCAACCAGTTCTTACTCAAGCATCCCTTCCTCAGGAGAGTGGGGCAGAAGTAAAGATTACTCATCCGAGGAGTTGCAAAACTGCTGTTGAAGGTTTCTGCCCTGGAGCCAGCCATTGTACGGGAATGACTGAGTGCAGGAGGAGCCAGCCTGTCTTCTGGGAAAGAAAGTTCTAGGAATTAATTTTAAACTAATTTGAGAAGTTACAGTTTACTGACCCCTTTTCTTTTTCCTTTCCTTTCCTTTCCTTTCCTTTCCTTTCCTTTCCTTTCCTTTCCTTTCCTTTCCTTTCCTTTCCTTTCCTTTTCCTTTCCTTTCCTTTCCCTTTCCTTTCCTTTCCTTTCCCTTTCCTTTCCTTTTTCTTTTCTCCCTTTTCTCCCTTTTTTCTCTTCTGTTAATTTTTTTTTCCTTTTTTTTTCTTTTTTTCTTTTTTCCTTTGCTTATAAGTTGCAAAGCCTGGCACAACAATGGGTTTTCTTTCGTGCAGCATACCTCTAAATTGTAGGAAATTTGCCTCTTGGCCAGGCAGTGTTGGCTCAGAGCCAGACTCGATGTCTCCATTCTCATCCTTTCCCGAAGTCTTTCCACGAGCAAAATAAAAATGTTGGGTTGTTTGTTTTTTGGGGTTTTTTTAAGTGAAGCAAAGCAGAGGCTCCTATGGACAGATTCCCAATTGCACCACTCGTGACAGGCCTCTGGCACGAATAAAAGTTGACAAAACCCATGGAAACAAACAGAAATGCTCCCATTGTCTTCAACTGGCCTTGGCTTGGGGTCTCACAGCTTAAATTTAATCAAACAGGAATGAGCTCAGGATTAGATTTTCTTTGACTTCCCTAAAACTGTTCAGTTGATGGTTGAGGAACAGTGTCAGTGGAGAGAAAAAAAGGCTTGATGAAACTTCCATGTGAAGAAAAAGTGCCTGGATCCTTAAAAAATGCTGTGATTGCATAATATGCAGAAAAAAAATTAATCAAATATTTCCTGGATGGCTGAGGCACAGAATTACTCTATTCCTGTCCCAACAGGGAGCTTTGTGCAGGGCCACACACCACGGCTTCCCTGACCAGCTGGGATCAGGAGGTAAATCCCTGGGCACTGAGTGGAAGTGCAGCAGAACATCCTCCTTGAATGAATCCCTAACCCTAACCCTAACCCTAACCCTAACCCTAACCCTAACCCTAACCCTAACCCTAAACCCTTTGGTTTAAAACCAAAAATAAGCCCAAAAGTCTGTGTGCCCTGAACCAAACCATAGACATTGCTGTAAAACACACTTGGCTCTTGTGAATATTCACAGAAATGAGAGCCACAGCCGTGGCTGAAAGCCAACCTACGGAGAAGATACAACCATTATGTTTGAGAGGCTCCCAGAGAGCTGGAGAGGGACTTGGGACAAGGGATGAAGGGACTGGACAAGGAGGAATGGCTTCCCACTGCCAGAGGGCAGGGGTGGATGGGATATTGGGAAGGAATTGTTCCCTGGGAGGGTGGGGAGGGGCTGGGATGGAATTCCCAGAGCAGCTGTGGCTGCCCCTGGATCCCTGGCAGTGCCCAAGGCCAGGCTGGACATTGGGGCTGGGAGCAGCCTGGGACAGTGGGAGGTGTCCCTGCCCATGGCAGGGGTGGCACTGGGTGGGCTTTGAGGTCCCTTCCAGCCCAAACCACTCTGGGGTTTTTACACCCCAGGCTCACACCAAGGAGGTCTGACCACCCAGATCATCCCACCAAACCTGCATCCCTGTGGGACACTCCCAGCTCCCCACTGAACACCCCACCATGCTCCAAGCAAATACCGGGGCCCCCAAACCTGTGCCAAAGTTTGTCTGAGGTTTGCAACTTTAATGGGAACAAGGCTTGGTCCTTTAAATAGGTGCTATATTTATGGAGCAAGGAGTAGCCAAAATGTAGGGAAACCTCAGCCAACTGCTTTGCTATTTTTGATGACACGACAAAGTCTGATTTTCATTAAGTTTTGCACATATATATCAGGGGTCCTCCTAGGGACTAGGGAATGAATGCACTTTGTTTGAACTCTATGGCTATTATATACTACTTTTTATTGATTTTTTTTTTCCCCCTGTAATTCTCAATATAGTTCTTGTGTGTTCATGGAAAAATATTTATTTTTAGTCCTGCCATTTTTCCAATATACTTGTTTTCCTCATAATTGTTTTCCTCCTGTTACAAACATTGCCTGATTACCGGGAACATCTTCCCTGTTTTCTAAAAAAAAAAAAAAAAATTACAAAAATATAGCATGTAGGATTAACAATTTTAGTCATCTTGAAAAGCCAAAATGAAAGCAAAGCTCGGGTCAGTGTGTGTTACATGCTCTCAGATATGTATTTTTAGTTTCCAGTGATGCCCTGCCCACATTTTTGGAAGGCGAACTTGCCCGTGAAGTAAATACATAACCTTGAGAAAAGTTAAACTTTCTGTTTCAAAATGTTTTCTCTAGAAAAATAAATTAGGAGGCCAACTTGGCCACCTGAAATGTCACTTCATCCTTCACCAGGGGCTTCAAGGGGTTTATTCATCAGAGGGGGAGGGATAAGGAAGCGATGAGGGCTGGGCATTGCCTGGCACCTTCAGCTGGCACAAGGAAAGGGGAAAACCTGGCACAGCCCTCAGGGTGGGGCCTAAAATCTTGGAATCCCTTCCAATCTCAACTCAAATGCCCTTTCTGTAGGGTTTGATACTGGTCCTCCAAAGCTAAACCAGGCTTTTGCAGCTTCTCTGGCAAGGCCTGGCCTCGGGAGGAACCCTGTGGCCACCTTGGGATTCCAATAAATCTCCTCCCAGTCTTGCTCAGCTCCACTCCAGCCAGGTTTTGGCCATTTGGGGAAGGCAGGAGCGAGCACGGGTGAGGTGGGAGGTGGCAGCGGCCTGGGAATGCAGCAGGGAGATGCAGCAGGGATGAAAAGCTGTAGCTGGTACCGGGAAGAGTGCAGGGCCATCAGGGAGCCATCTGGGAAAAATCATTTTATTTATAACTTAAGTAATAGCACAAGCCACACAGCAAATCGATTTGCTTTTGGATTCCAGCTATTGTCTGATTGCCCAGACAAACAGCATACAGTTTAAGTGGAGTCCACAGCAGTAATAACAAAGAAGGAACACAAATTTTAATTATGTTTCTCCAAGTCTGTATAAGTATTGGAGAACCACATAAAAATGATTTTTTTTTACTAACTTGCAGTTGAAAATGTGTCATTAAAAGCTATGAGTCTGATTTTCTGCTCTGCTGGTCAGGATATTAACCAAAATGATAAAGTATTCGCTGTTTGAGGGGAGAAAAGGGAGAGGGAAATAAATGCTGAAGGTTTCATGCTGGAGATGTTCTGAGAATGATGCAAAAATGAGAAACTTCATCACCCCTCACTTGCTGGGGCTGCTTTGCTGCAAGAAAGTGCTGGAGTAAGAGAAGAAAGAGAGTAGAGAGGGAACTGGGCAACAAAAATAAGAAAAAAAGGGGGGAAAAGTGGTCAGGATGTTGGAAGCACAAGTGAGAGTTTGTTTTGGGGCTGTTTGGTGGTGCCTGTGGCAGGAGGGCACAGCAGGCTCGGACTCCACGCATGGCACACGATGCCAGGGGATGTCAGGACTCTCCTTTCCCCAGGATTCAAATTAATTTCTGCTCTCTCCGCTCGCATCCTCCCAAATTCTGCAAGCCTGACTTCATACCCGCTGCAACTTACATTTATTTGTAATCTCACTGCTTACACTCCACTGAACAATAAAAGAACAATAAACTTAATAAAAAGCCCAAGTGATTGGAAATAGCTCTGGGAATGGCAGTCCAGTATGAAAGCTATAAATTTACTTGTATACTCATGACATTGTCAGCTAATTTTTATGAAAAGCCCATCACAGAACATTGCACCAAAACACTGTGATCACTCGTATGTCACCCATCATACTTCCCCTGATAACAAAACAGAAAATGCATCATAAAATGATACTTCAAACTACAAATTCATCTTGAAATGCTCACTGTATACAGTAACAATTCTTTCCTGACCTTGTCTTGCACCTGAACCTTAAATTAATCATTCTTCTTCTATAACATTAAAGGATACCCAGCGGTACTTTTTATTGAGTTTAAAAGCTAAAACTTCAGCTAATAATATCATTATTGTTTTGGTTAATATTTCCCTATTCAAATCCACACAGGGTTCAAGAAGTTATGTGGTGCAAAGTAAGTAATAAGAGTTTTGGAAATACGATTGAAAAGTATTTTTCTGTGCTCGGATCAGAAAGTATCGACTGATATTTAGAGGCTGAAGCAAAGCCCACTGAAGTCAAAGGAAAACACCTATTGATTTTAAACATTTTGGGATCAAGCCCTTAACACCTAATCCTGAAAAATGCTGAGTATATTAAAGCCACATAGGAGCCATGGATATCAAGAATTCACAGGGCTAAATCCTATTAAATACACAGTGTTATCCTGATTCAGACGAAGGTACTCAACTGGATTAATTAGGAAAGATTTTTCCAGGAGATGGCCAAGCTTTTCACCTCAGTCTTCCCATGGACATGCGGTTGAGATGACGAATGGGACACGGGACAGCATTTGCAAGTGCCCCCCAAGGAGATCTAAATGGATCAGATCTCCAGTGAAATACTGTGACTCCAGTGAATACTGTGTCTTTCAGACACAGAGTTCAGTGATTTGGGCAATTCTTGAGGCATGGATGGAAGGTTCTCTGGCACCTGGAGATGGCTCTGTGGATGGAGGTAAGAGAGCCCTCAGCCCACCTCTGGGGCTGCTGTCATTCAGTCTTTACTTCTTAATGTTTCTGCTAAAAATTGTAAAAACACAAATCCCTGCCTTTCTTCTTTCCCCTGTCCACCAGCAGGAGCTTCTGCCCTCAGTCAGGAGCACCAGCACAGGGAGCTCAAATCCCAAATCCCCTGCTGCCCCCTGGGAATGTCTCCGGATGCCGAAGTTTAGCAGGACAGTTTCGGCAGGAACCTGAGTGTCTTTCCTTCAAACAAAAGCAGCGAGGTTTGATTAGAGCCGCATAAAACTCAACAGCTTCAATCGTCACCGCTTCAAGAGAAGCGTGACACAGCCTTTGTGCGGAGCCCTCCCAGGGGGAGCGGCAGCTACCGGGAATGACGGCGCAGGAATTGCGGATCCAGGCTGCCAGCCCTCCAGATCCCTCCCCTGTCCTCGCCAAGACAAGGGAGGATGGAGCAGTAAAGCCTCCACCCTTTTACTGAACTCCCAGCTGTGGTTGGTCCCACCCAAGGAGCCCCATCCCTCCCTTCCCATGACCAAGAGCCCCCAGTTTTTATGGAGCTGTCCCAGATTAATTTTTGTATCCAATTCCACAGTGGAAACCTCTGATGCAAATGGTGCACAGGCTGAAATAAATACAACTCAAAATGAAACACAGGATTTATGTCTGTGGAGGACTTTGGGGGAGAGAGAGTGTGAGGAGGAAAGGGCTCCTCAGAGCAGCACGATCGGATACTATCCATTGAACAGCTGCTTTTTTTAGGGCAAAAATCAAGTCTATTGTGCCAAACAGGTCACAGAAGCTCATCCTTGCTCAAGGCTCCAGGCAGACCTTCACAATTCTCAGAGGAGCGCTCTCCGTGCCTTCTGATGGTAAAAATTCTGCAGGGCCAGCCCGTGCAGGTGGGACCAACCCTTCACAGGAGGCACCTGGGTTAGGTGTTTCCGGCTCAGCAATCCTGGCATGAACCTCCCTTTGCCAGGGATGTGGCCAAAGAAAACATCCCTGGAGATGGCAACTTCCCACTGCCGGCAGAGCCTGGAGCTGGTGTCTCACCTTGGTGTGACTGCAGAGAGGTGAGATCAGTTCCAGGATAATCCTGTCACTTGCAAATCACAGAACAGTGCAATGGTTTGGGTGTTAAAGGATCTTAAAGCCCACCCAGTGCCACCCCTGCCATGGCAGGGACACCTCCCACTGTCCCAGGCTGCTCCAAGCCCCAATGTCCAGCCTGGCCTTGGGCACTGCCAGGGATCCAGGGGCAGCCACAGCTGCTCTGGGCACCCTGTGCCAGGGCCTGCCCACCCTCCCAGGGAACAATTCCTTCCCAAGATCCCATCCAGCCCTGCCCTCTGGCACTGGGAAGCCATTCCCTGTGTCCTGTCCCTCCAGCCCTTGTCCCCAGTCCCTCTCCAGCCCTCCTGGAGCCCCTTTAGGCCCTGGAAGGGGCTCTGAGGTCTCCCTGGAGCCTTCTCCTCTCCAGGTGAACATTCCCAGCTCTCCCAGCCTGTTTTTACGAGTGACACAAAACTCCTGTAGGTCAGGGAGGGGATTTCCAGAGGCCTCCAGAGCTCTGGGGCAGCATTTTGGGGAAACAGTGACTCCAGGGAAAGTCTGGATTAAAAATACGAAGCTGTTTATAAAAGGCAGTGCCCAAAGAGAGAAAAGGTGTCAGAATCTGACTCTGATTAATCAGCACCATTTTATGGATCAGAAAATACCACATCTGACAGAGCTGCCAAAGACAAGTCAATTTTGTACGAGCAGGTTTTATTGTGCTGGTAGCAGAGGAAAAAACCCCAATGTTTGACAAAGAAAAGGAATTTAACATGGTATTGAGGATGTTTATTTCTTTTATCATATTATGTATGAATCTTTCATAAGTTTTCAGTGAACTATATTAATTAAAAATTAGTTCTGGGAATATTTTGCTTGTAGCCTAATAAGCTATTACGTCAATACAGATTTTTATGGACTACTTTAAATTTGAAATAAAGGGGTCTCCTGAGTATGCGCAATGGAGCAAAAAAAAAAAAAAAAGTAGAATGTTTCCCACTTTTTTCCTTGTGCAAGTTGAGGATCAGGTCTGAGTTTTCAAAGTAATTTTTCTGTGCTTTATCCTAAAAGTTTAACTATTATTGGAAGTTGTATGGACTTGTAATGAACTTGATTATTTTATTATTTTTCTTATGATATTTTTCACTTTATTGGGATCCATCCCAAGGCTGCCACACAAGGCAAGACTTTTCCACAGCCTTCTCTCCAAGTACAAACCAGCATCCCTCCAGGAAACGCTGCTGACAGGGGGTTGTGGGTCATGGTTTGGGTCTGGAGCTCCCCTGGGCTCCCCAGCCCTGAGCTGGGCCGGAGGCAGGGATGGGCATGAATCCATCCCAGAGCTCTGGAGCTCCCACCAGGATGGAAGCAGGGATGGGGATGAATCCATCCCAGAGTTCTGCAGCTCCTCCACAGAACAAAAGAAAGAGGAAAAACTCAAATTCTGGGCTGGTGATTGACAGAATGGATTTTTTGGGATTCCCGTTATTGAATGCAAATCCCATTTCAGGAGACCCACAGAAGCAGAACCAGATCATGAAGTATAATGCCAGGAAAAAATCTTCATTAATTAATAAATCCCAAATAATTCCAGAAAGAATGATCAAAAAATGCTGTGTCAATCACAGTTTTATATAAATTGTATCTTCCTTCAACCTTTTGCAATTACAGTGAGATGGGAAATTTTACTTTTTTTAAAAAATCATATTTTTTGTGGTTTCTTTTCATTTTCAGCTGGCTGCCTTTATGTATTTTCCAACACCTGGACAGACCTTGAAGGCGTCAAGGAGATGAGCTCCCACCAGGAATGGGGAGGGACAACTCAGGGGTAAATACCCACCCTGGAGGGCTCAGGCTGAAGGAACTCGGAATTAAGTAATTTTTTACAGCAATGTAACAGATCCTATCCCACTGCAGAACTAAATCCTGAATTTCTGGCACTTTTCAGTTATAACATTTATTTTATGGAATATTTTTATAGGAAATAAATAATGAATTTTTTGTGAAACCTCTCATGCCTCAACTCCCCCCACTCTCCCATATGAACTCCACTAGGAGGGTTTAACACTAACCCCACACCTACTTACGAATTTAAAATGATCATAAGGAATTTTGCTGATGCATAAGTGACAAATAACGAAACACAATTGAAGTTTCTGGAGGTGCCAGTCCCTAAACAACATCTGCAATTCACAGGAGAGCATTAGCCTTGTGGCCAAATAGTGCAATCACAAAAGGGAATTTGTCTTCCAAAAAATTAATCCTAGTTTGATAAATGTGGGAAAATTGATATTTTCTTGAGGGCCAAACGTATGACCCTTCCTGGCTGTTTGCTGTCTAATTTTTCAGTTCCATTTTTAAGGCGTTTTGCTCATTTTGCTTCTTTTTTTTTTCATATAGCAAATTCCTGGAAACACATCAAGCAGCAACCTCATGGAAAAGGGTCTTGTCCATCATTCCAAAGGATGTGGGAGTGTTCCTTTTAGCCTTGTCCATGGGCAGACACTTTGAAAATCCCAAATTCCACGGTCATGGTCACTCTGGAATTATCAGCAATAAAGGCAACTACACCACTGGGCGAAGCTTTTGGATCAGCCCAGAGCCCAGCACACCAACACATCCCAAATCCAAGCCCTGGAGCCCCACTCCAGCACTGCCCATCACTCCAGGCACTCCGTGATGTTCATGGGAACCAGCATAATTAATTCTAATTATTTAGCCTCCCAATAAGCAGCGTGGTGTTCGTTGATTTAACCTGATTCAGGAACCAAAGCAAACAGCAGTTAATTGATTTGCTCGGGCTCACATCAGAGGGATCCGACACGGAGTGGAATGAGAAGCATGGCCCCCTGATTCCCACCTCCCTGCTTTATCCCCAGGCTCCCGCTACTTCCACGGCTGTAGTTCATATTTTTAAAAAGCAAAGGAAAATCAACATCACCCATCTTTGTGTTATTTAGTTTGCAGGTTGAAACGTGCTCTTCATATTCATATTAATGAGCTGCTTCTCATGAGGCAACCCATTAAATTTAATAGGAGAGCAACAAAAACCTCCCATGAAATGAAATAGTTGCAGTTGTGTTTACATTTCCTTGAACGCTGCACTTTGCATTCCTGTGCTAGGAACAAACTTGTGTTTTTTTTTTTTTAATGACAAACAGGTTTAATGACTCTCTCCAGCCTTTCCTTTTCTGCCACCTCCCTCTTCTCTCCTGGTGGGATAACAGGATCCCATCCTTCACCAAGCACTGGGCACAGAATGTCCTCCATGGGAAAAGCAATTTCTCATCATTGTAGCTTTTCAACACTTTTTCCAAATTCATTATTAATTGATGGAGTTTCTAGTTTGGACAGTGATGAACAAAGAATCCATTCAGAACACTTGTTTCAGTGGTTTTTGGGGTTGGTTTAGGGACCAGCGCACCATTACTTTCCCTCTTCTGAAAGGACTCCAGTGTTGTTTCAAAACACATTATGAAACCCAAATTCTGGCAGAAAGAGGATTTCCTCCCTTCTTGGTTCTGCAAAAACACCATTTTTGTCAAGAAGACTTCATTATTATTAAATTATTTTTATGCTTTTTAAATCTCAAGCAAGATCCCCTATAGCCAGATGGCCTTTCCAACCAAAACCCAGCACTATGCAGGGAGCACGTGGGCTCCAAAGGAAATCCTCAGATGATCTAAAAGGCATAACTGGCAGCAAAACTCTTCCCAGACTCCTTATAGCACAAATCAGGGCAATATTGAGTTTGGAAATCCTAGAGCAGGTGACCCATTTGAATTGGCCCCTGACCTGCAGAATCCCATATTTTGTAGCTCTGTCACCGCAGCACCTGAACATTAAATCTAACAGTAAATGGAGCTGCTGCTGTGGTGTGGTGGCCCCAAAACAGGAGGGGTTGTGATGAGGACAAAAACAAGCTGAAGTCTCCAGAGATCTCAATGTTTGTGCCATAAAATTGATCTTTTTTTCCTCATCTCATGGAAGCCCCTCGGCTCCGGAGCCAGGCTGGGAATGCTGGGAGTGTTCACCTGGAGAAGGGGAGGATCCAGGGAGAGCTCAGAGACCTTTCCAGGGCCTAAAGGGGCTCCAGGAGAGCTGGAGAGGGACTGGGGACAAGGGATGGAGGGACAGGACACAGGGAATGGCTTCCCACTGCCAGAGGGCAGGGCTGGATGGGATATTGGGAAGGAATTGTTCCCTGGGAGGGTGGGCAGGCCCTGGCACAGGGTGCCCAGAGCAGCTGGGGCTGCCCCTGGATCCCTGGCAGGGCCCAAGGCCAGGCTGGCCATTGGGGCTGGGAGCAGCCTGGGACAGTGGGAGGTGTCCCTGCCATGGCAGGGGTGGCACTGGGTGGGCTTTAGGGTCCCTCCCACCCAAACCATTCCATGACCCTCTGATCTCCAGTCCTTAGGTGTCCAACAAGCCCACCCCCATTGGTGATGACACTCAAATCTCCCAGCTGTCCCAAACGAACCCCAGGGCAGTGCATCAGGCCCAGGAGTCAATCTCTGCTGGATTAACCCCTGCCGAGGATGAGCACCACAGTGTGCAACAACCCGACACAAACATCCCGGCAGTTCAGGGTGCACAACGAGGGTGAAGTGCAGCTGAAGTCATGTGGCTTTCCTCCAAAAGCTAAAAATTAAAATAAATGTTTGATTGAGCAGGAAAAAAGCAATACCCAGGAAGCTGCTGCGTTGCTCTCTCTTTAATTTTCGTGTAGTCATTAGAGAGACATTTTTTCACAGTTGTTTTATTTTTCCTGCCGCAGGATCACGTCTCTCCCAGCCTTTATAATTTGGATTTCTCTGACCAATCTCCTCTTAATCTTTTGGTTCAGCAGGGCTGGAGCCCACGGTCCTGCCACAGTGCCCTCTCCCTCCAGCTGTGCGCACCAGAAAGCCTAGCAAGCAAAATAACAAAGGCTCTTTATTTTTTACACATTTTCCTCTCTTTGCTCCTTGTATAGGTCTCTTAGTCACATTAATATTTTTTATAGCACTGTAAAATGTTCCTGGCCAGGCTGGACGTGGCTTGGAGCACCCTGGGATAGGGGAAGGTGTCCTTGCCCATGACAGGGGGTAGAACTGGATGGAATTTAAGATCCCTTCCCACCCAAATCAGCCTGTGGTTGTATGGTAAAAATACCTAATTCATAGGTGTGATGTAGATCAGAATTTGGGAAAATAAAAGCACCAACAAGCCCAATAAGACCCTAAACACGGAGGAGCTGTTGGCTGTCCAAGAGCCATCAGTGTCCTGGGAAGACCCCCTGGAGCAGCTGCTGGAGCTCCCTGGCTGCAGTGAGGTGCTGTGAGTGTTCCTGGCTCTGGGTCACAGCTCTGAAGGAGCCAAGGGGGAAAAAACAGGCAGGAAGCAAGAACTGGGTAGGGCAGGATCTGCTGGAGCCCCCGGCCAGGCAGGCACAGCCCTGGGATGCTCCTCATCCTGCACCACCTCCGTGCCCAGCTATCCAGGAGCGAGGAGTTCTCCCAGTGCTGCGAGCCTAAATCCCACAAGGAAGATTGGAAGGAACTAAGAGAGGAGGATAGCAGCTTGCTCCTTCAAAACCAGAGGAGGAATCACAGCCTCAAAGAGTTGCAACATGTTTTTTACAAACATTTGAGCTCTACCTACATCAAATGTCCTCGTGTTCGGAACAGGTGGCTCACCAACCCCTTTTCCTCTGTAATTTCGTTATGAAAGCTGCCTTATTTATCTCTCAGACTCATCTGAAAATTACAAAAAGAAAACAAAACATGTCAGAAAAGTGTTTATTGGAAGAGTTGCAGTCTTGAGGGATATTCTCCAAGGGAAAGGGATGTTTAATTAAACACACAAGGCAGCGCTCGCCCAATGGAAGGCGCCTCTGAAGCCCTGGCGGCTGTTTCCTGGCATACATTACTCCCAATATTCGTCAGGGAGTGTTTATTTTGGATAACTCAGCCTTCTACAGGCACAGCGAGAGGCGAGGCAACAGTTAAAGCACCACCACAACACAGCTTCCATTTGGGTGACATCTTTCAGTTTCCCATCCAAGACAGGAATAAATAAAATTAAACTGAGCTTTCTCTGCGTCCCCAGTACCACTGCTGACGCTGATCATGTGGAAAACTCAGGATTTTAATTTTTTCCCAGCGTTCTCTGTGGATGCACAGCCAGAAACAACGAGAGAAATGCTGAATGCTGTAAACTGAAGAACGGAATTAGCCAATTTGTTAATGACAACTTATTTGGGTGCAGCCCCGCTCCCTTCGGAACGGGCGCTCTTTATTCAACCTTTCAATGTCAGTTATCATTTTTAAAGCAGCTTGACCTGGAAGCACACAGTTAAAATTGTGGTGACTGTTAATGACAGTTTTATTGGACACTATGCTTATAGTTCACATTTTGAGGTCTGTATGTAATTGATCTTTCTCCCCTACATGAGAAACACCGCAATGAGTTGGTTGCAGCACCACATTATAGATATAGAGAAATAATAATGATGTCACCTTGAGATTCAAAGATCGTGGAATAGTAATAGTCTCCCAGCTCATTCTCCCAACTGTGATGACCTCTCCAGTACTAAATCTTAACAGTCTCAGCATTATTTTTGAATTATTCATGCTAGCCTTTTCCCTCACTACAAAATCAAGGAAAATGAATGCATCATGCTCTGTCAGCTCCACAGGTATTTTGGTAAAAGTATAAAATGTTATTTGGTTTCAAAAAACCCGTGCAGCAATACAGGTCACTTGCTAGGCTGAGCAAAAACAAAAATTCATATGCAGAAGAGATGGGACACATCCATTCTAGGGCTGGATGAGGCATTTTGAATCCCTGGAAGTTGGGGTTTGATTAATTACAGCTTCTGCTGTAGAAATAAAACGGGAAATAAAGGAGCATCAATACACACAAAGCATTTTTCACCAACTCAGATGGGGTTGCCACCATTCCACAGATTGAGCAGGGCGTCAGGACACGAGAAATTATGGATTAGGAGCAGAGAGACACTTTTTAATGTCATATTTAGAGGTGGAATCAGCGGTGATGCTCAGGAAAGGAGGCAGCCATCCCTGCGCCCATCCCAGCCGGAATTGCGGCGGCTCCGCGGGAGCCGAGTCGCTGTTCCTAAAGGCAGCAGGTTGATAACTCTTCTAGACCATCAAACCCCGATAATAAGAGAGGGCTACAGTTTTATTCCAGTGATGGATCTCATAAAAAGTGCACAAGGGAATAAAATAAAATGCATGTAAATGTAAACTCGAGCAGGTATCCTGATTCATCTGTAGCTGGTGACCTTTAAGTTCATTATGAAAAACAAATGTCAAGCTTTCAAAAGACAGGAGTATCCCTGGCTTTGCTGGGGATTTTGTATGCTATGGCACAGACTGTATTAATTTAGTCTGGCATCAATAACCTTGAAATCAGGATTTTGCACTAAAAATCTAGTTTTATGTTTATTCAGAAAGCAAAGATAAAAGGCGACTTTATTTTAAGGGACCCTCCTGTGGCTACAGGGCAAACGTAATGTAACACTCTGGATTTCCACTACCTTGCTATTCAATGCCAGCTCCCATGGCAACAGATTTTATAGGAATACAAGGAGTGTGATGAAGATCTCCCTTTATTTTGCACCGAGTTTAATTATGGAAAAGTCTCCAGCCTGCAGAGTTCTTCGGCATCCGTGACATGACAAACACTCCTGGAAAGCCTTGGTCAAAACCAGCCACAGGTCCTCTGGAGAAGGAAAAGAACCTCGTTCATCCACTGTGGAAAGCAGAGAGATGCTGGATGTTGATACTGACACCAAAAATTTCAGCTGATTAACAGGGGAATATCACGTAATTGCTGAAGAAACAACATCTGATCAATTAATTATTTCTCTAACTCTAACAAGAAGTGCTTTTATGCTCCCATTCTCTCCTCAATTAGTTCATAAGCTGGAAGACAGTCAGTCTGATGAGACTAAGGTATTTAAATGTATTTTTTCTCCTTTTTTTGTCTTTTTTTGGGTTGTAGTTACGCTAACAGAGCTACCTGCTCTCTCTATCCTCTTTGCTCCTCCTGATAAAGGGACACTCTCACCCTGATGAATCTCCTGACATATTTTTAAAGGAACAAAAACCCACCTATGTCACAAAGAGAAACAACAAAAGCATTTACAAAAATCACTGGTTTTAATCTAGTCGAGCATCAGCAGGACCCTCCTGCAGTTATGGTGCATTAACATACCCAGAAAAGTGTCCCAGCATGGGAAAAAAAACCATTAAAGACCAACAGGCACTCACAGTTAAATGTAGGGACAGCAAGAAGTTGAAGAAAACTGGGATGTAAAACTTCCCTCCACGCAGCAACTTTTGTCACCACAAACTGCACTGGTTACAAACACAAATAACCCAGATTTTCTCTTCACCTGTCCTGGGGAGCCAGGCTGGGAGAGCTGGGAGTGTTCCGCTGGAGAAGGGAAGGATCCAGGGAGAGCTCAGAGCCCCTTCCAGGGCCTAAAGGGGCTCCAGGAGAGCTGGAGAAGGACTGGGGACAAGGGCTGGAGGGACAGGACACAGGGAATGGTTTCCCACTGCCAGAGGGCAGGGATGGATGGGATACTGGGAGGGAATTGTTCCCTGTGAGGGTGGGCAGGCCCTGGCACAGGGTGCCCAGAGCAGCTGGGGCTGCCCCTGGATCCCTGGCAGTGCCCAAGGCCAGGCTGGACACTGGGGCTTGAAGCAGCCTGGGACAGTGGGAGGTGTCCCAGATCAGCTTTAAGGTCCTTTCCAACTCTAACCCATTCTATGCTTCTATAAAAATTGAAGGGACCTTTGCAATGACTTTGGTGAGAAAAGATTTATCCCCCTAGTTTAACTACTTGTATTCATTTTCTACCAAAAATACAGACTTTTGATCACTTTCTAGTTCTATTTCTGCCTTTCCCTCCGCACAGAACAGCTCCATATTTAAGCATTATGCCAAAAATTCCCTTATTTCAAACACTTTGTGCCCATGTGGTGCTTGGCTGAGGATGGACAGAGGACTCCAGACAAGGCCACGAGCCCCGAGTCGCTGTTGTCACCGTCACAGCTCTTTGAAGCACAGACAGGCACTATCAACTGATGCTGTGCAGGGTCTCCCAGTCACAATGGTGGAGCCATTCCACCAGAGCATTGGATTTTCCTTTCCTGATGGCTCCTGCACATGAAAGAGACCCTTATCTGCCTGCGGAGCAAACAGGGGGCTCGGATCCAAAGAGCTGCCCAAAGATCCCCCCACGGCTCCATCCCCGGAGCTGGATGAGCTCATGGCCCTTTTCCTCTCTGACTTTGCTCCCACAACAGCCAGAGTGGACGGCCCCAGCCATCAAAGCAGAGTCACTCACTGGCTGGTGACAAATGACACCCAACTTGAAAAAACACGACCTGATCTATCTGGGGGGAAACGATCTTCAACAAAGGTGCTCGACGGTGGGAGGAAATCTGGCCAGAAGCAAAAGCAAAAAAAAGGAACAGGAGAGTGATAGCAGCAGATTAAATACGAACAGCTGAAAGCTTCCAGAATTGTCTGAGGGCTTCTGACGACACACGTGGCACCTCAGAGGAGAGGATGGGGCAGGAGGTGTCACTTGTCACCAGCCAGCGCAGAGCACACAAACCTCGACATTTCTTCCCACACCACCTTCCCACTCCTAGCAGGATCACGCGTCTCCAAAGGCACAAAAATCCCCAGTCTTGGCCATTAATCTAAAAAGCAGCATTGCAGCCACTTTAATCAGCTCTTTTAAAATTCCCTTCCCTTTAATTCCGTAAGTACCCAGCTATTTTAGGCTCTTGCTATAAAACCCACCAAATATTTGTGGGTAATTCCTCTACTTCTGCTTAGCCTTGTAAGCCCAGAGGAATACAGAGCAGTAGACCTAGATCCCAGTTTTAGCTCTAGTTTCTATTTTAACACCAAATTTCCATGGAATTGCTGCAAAAAAGGCAGGGAAGCATCTTTGTGGACAGTAATTCTGTTAGTTAAATCTCCCTTTAATCTTCCTTAACAAGTTTATTTCTCCCAAAATGTGATTGTTTTTATTGTTCTCTATTAAAGGGTGCAGATATATCTATATAGGCCCAAAAAAGTTTGCAATCACTTATTTCCAATTAAAAGGGATCACAGGGAAATGCATTTAGGGAGGTCCATCAAGTCCTTTTCTCTTTGGAAAAAAAAAGAAGGGGGGAAAAAAAAGGGTGAATTCTTGGTCATTGCACATCCTCCAGCCCCTCTCAAACTGTAATATTTTGTGTTTTTCTGCAAATTCTCACTGCATTTTGCTTCTACACTGTTTGTGCTCACTGCTTTTCAAATTTCCTTGCTAAATATGCCTTCAAAATGAAACACACCTTTTCAGAATATTCCATTAAAAGTACAGAATATTTTCAAGCAAAATTTTTATTTCTCCGTGCCTGCACTTTTAAAGAGAGCAGAGCCTGGGATATTTTTTTTTTTTTTTTTTTTTTTTTGTGATGCAGAATCTACAGCTATATTATGTTATATGAGGCACAGTGATGATTTTATTCCAACATAAATGTCATTCTCACATAGTAACTTCATTTGGACTGGTAGGAGTGACTTTTTTTTAGGTGTTTGCACCTAATATTAATGTTAAAGTTTAAACTATTTCATGGAAGGATAACGACAGCCAATTAGCAGGCAGAGCAGGATTTACTGGTTTCCATTGGAAATACCAGGTCCCTTCTACTCTGGGTAAAATTTTAGAGCAAAATCATTATTTTTATTGAAAAAAACCTAGAAATAAGCATGTGGAAGTGAAGAAACATGCTTGTTTCCCCTTCACTACTTACCTCCAGGCCTTGCCAGAGAAATGCCACTCAGCCTCCGAGGTCAGCGCGGGTTTGAACAGCGCTCTGCATTCCTGAACTCCTTCCCAAACCTCGGGAAAGGCAAAGAGAGCAAAACAAATCGCAGATGTGGGAATTGGGGAAAGGAAACGGTCATTTTTCCAGCGTGGGTCATGGAGAATAGATTAGTGAGTCCGGGATAGCTGAAACATGCTGGCACGGGCGGGAGCAGCTGGCCTGTGCCCAGGACAAACAGTGCCAGAGCCGGGAGAGCCGGGAGCCACCGCACGCGGCCGGGAGCTGCCGCCAGCTCCGCGTGCCGGGAGCCACATGCCATGGCAGGGCCCTTGGCTCGCCTCCCCCGACTCCCAGCACTCCTGGGGGGGCTCCAGCACCGGCCTGGGATGGGCAGCTCCACTCGGGATGGGGGAATGTGGACAAAGCCAATCGATCTCGGTTGGAAATGGGTCCTGCTCCAGCTTACGCACGAGGTTTCGTGGTGGGATTGCAGCTGGACCTTCCTCTTGGTAATGGCAGGCTGGTGGCAGGAAACCTGGATTGGGAGAGCCAGGACACTCTGGAAAGCCACAGGAGAACCTCAGAGGGCGGGCAGGCCCTGGCACAGGGTGCCCAGAGCAGCTGGGGCTGCCCCTGGATCCCTGGCAGTGTCCAAGGCCAGGTTGGACATTGGGGCTTGGAGCAGCCTGGGACAGTGGGAGGTGTCCCTGCCCATGGCAGGGGTGGCACTGGGTGGGCTTTAAAGTCCTTTCCAAACCAAACAATTCCACAATTCTATGAATTCTGAGTAAATCCCTGATTTCATTTCTGTGGAGTGACACTGTGGCAGGTGATGCCACTCCAGGTCACACTAAATCCAGGGGACAATAATTGACCTCACTAACTCCAACCCAAACAGGAACAGTAATTCCTCCCCACCACCTTCTTAGGCTCATGCAGTATTTTAGCCACATTCCCACCGAGGGCAGGCACGGCCAGACTAATGCTGGGAAAGGGAAAACGCAGCTCTGGAGACAGGAAAAGTGGACCCAGAGACCACCCAGCCACAGCAGGACAAATGAGATGTCATCCATGGTATCCCACGGCTCGGGATGTTATTCTTGTGCAGTGCACAATCAATTATGTCTGTGTGGAACGACTCCACTCCCTTTTTTTGGGTCTCCGGGAAATCTTTGTTCAAATTGAAGATGGTTTTCTAACAGGCTCCACTCTTTACCCAATTTTCCAGCTGAGTTGACTGAGGCCCAGGCAGGTCAAAAGGCTTACCCAAGGTCAGGGAGGGAATCAATGAGTTGGGTCAGATTAGATCTCAGCCTGTTCCTCGCTTTTCATCCTCTGCTGTTCCTGCTGGACCACAGTCAGAACCAGGTTAACAAAAATGTCATGGATATGCTTTAAAAATATATATTTTTAAACTTGTTATCCCAATAAGAATTAAGTTCTTTAGACAGCACGCTATATAAGATTGGGTTTCAAGAGGTGAGGCCTTTGCTGCAAGGAATTCAATATCCAGCACAATGTAAAATATCCAGCAGGAGAAAGTCTTTTACCATTGTATAAAAATAATAAAAATGCAGAAAAGTCAAATTCACAGATCAAATGCTGAAGTGCTCACTCGGGTCAAGTTCTGCCTGGCTTTAATTGTATTTTGCCTTGGGAAAAGGCTTCAGATCTGGCCATAAATTAGTATGCTGATCCCATGGCATGAATGGTGTTTTATTTACTTATTCCCTGGAATATGCTGTAGAATTCAAGTAGTAGTTAAGCTAAAAAGAGTCGCTCATCCGAATCTGAAGGAACCGTGGTGTTTTTGAGAATAATCTTGGGCTGCCTCTTCCAACCACCCACTGTGTAATTTGGCATGAATTGCCCAAAATAACCCATTTCCCCCCAAGGGATGTGTGTATTTCCTGAACTGAGGCACCGAGAGGCACCAAAAGCTCTGGATTTTCAGGAAAAATGCCCTCCCTGGGAGGGCAGAGGAGCCACAGGATGGGCTCCCTGGGAAGGCTGAGCCTTCCTCATCCCTGGGGATTTCCACACCCACTGAGGGAAAGCCCTGAGCAGCCAGGTCTGGCCCAGGAGCTGGGGATGGCCTGGAGACCTCCTCCAATCCAGCCAGGACTGTCTTCCAGCCCTGCAGCATCACTGGATATTGTCCTTTTCAGGATTACTTTTTAAAGACCACTTCAGGGGCAGTTTTTCCCCCAGCTATCCCTCTGTGCTGCCAGATCCTGCCTTGCCAGCTCCCCTGATAATACAGGAAGATGTGGCATGGAGAGAGAGGAATAGAACTTTATTTCCCAGCTATTACTCCATAAATAAAGCAAAGAACACATTCATCAGACTGTATTCCTTTTTCCTTCACTCACTTTCATCCCACCAAACCGCAGACAAATTGTTCTGGGCATTTTGTTTTTGGACAATGGGAAAAGATTTTGCTTTGAAAGTCCAGTCAGGAATTTTCTTTTCCCGATTTTCGGATCCATCCCAGGCGCACTTGGAACTCTTGGCAAAGTTCAGCGCTGAGGAAACTGCGTCTCTTCAGCTCTCATCTGCAGATCAAAGCAATTCACTGGCAACATGAAAAGCCTGTATTTAAAAACTGACAGGATACCCTTAAAAAAAATTAAAAGAACGAGCTTAGAAATTCTGGGAAGAATGCATTTGGAGTTTCAAGCAAAATAAAACAACATCTAAAAAGCAGCATTAAAAATATCCTTGGATGCAAGAGAAACATTTGTATTTGCCCAGTGCTGAAACAATAAACGAATGAAAACGATCTCTGCTCCGTGTTCCAGAGCAGGATAAAACTACTCAACCATTAAACTGGGTTCAACTCTGCTGGCTTTCCTCTTGTGCTTCCATAAAGGCCAGAGAAAGCTAAACCAGGCAGGGCATGACAGAAGTTTGGAGGAAGCATCCTGAGAGAGGAGAAATTTGGGAAGTTTGAAACAAGACGTGCAAATTCGGGAGCAAAGCACTCATTCACCTGCTCCTCCTGACTGCTGATGCCTTTCAGCACCATCAGAAACAGAAATGTTTCCTTTCTTTTGACTGGCACAGCTCCCCTCTTATTCCTCAGGCTGGCTCTGGAGCTGCCTTTGCCTCCACTTCGCTTTTGTCAGAAGTGGGAGCGCACGGAGGTTTCAGCAGCTGCCTGACCTTTCCAAGGTGTGCATCTCCACCTTCACCACCCAGGGACCTCCTCATGCTTAAAATCTGCTCCAGAGTCCCTTGAATTATTTCGTGTGAAGGTGCTTAATGTCACAAACAATGTTTTTCTCCCATTGCAGGTCAGTTGGCATTTTAACGTTTATTATTAAACCGCTTTTGAAAGCTGAGCATGGAATAGATTTGCCTCCATCGATGGACACGGGGGAGCATCCCAGCCCAGCTGAGCACCTGCCACCTGGATTTGCTGGACTGTGGCCTCAGGAGCATTTTGGAGGGATGTCAGCTCCCAGGAGGTGGGGGAACACAGCCAGGTCCAGCACAGCCCAGCCAGGGGATGTCCCAGCATGTGGTTCCAGTTAACCAGTGTGTTCCTCTGCTCCCAGCCTGGACATCAGCACCCTCTGAGAGCAGGCATGGACACAGGCCAAAGGGAATTTCAACCATTTTCACACTTATAAAACACTTTATCTATTTATACATTATATACTCAGGCTGCTGTTTGAATGGGGAGCTGAACCCGGACCCAAGCCAAGATCAGTGTGAGGGACAGGAATCCTGGGTATGTCCCACCACTATCATGAGACAATTTGTGTCATAGAGATACTAAATAGGAAAAAAAAAAAACCAACAAAACAACAAAAAAAACCCAACCGAAAAACCAATTTTCATTTTTATTTAATTTTACTTTCATTTTAGGTTACTGAAGAATTCTACTCCCCTCATAGTTCACACTGTATTTATGTAAAAATGTTATTAAGACAAGAAGTGAAGACAGAATTTCTCCGTATTATCTAATTTAAACCTACTATTCTTCAGCTTAAGGTCATTCCCCCTTGTCCTGTCCCTCCAGCCCTTGTCCCCAGTCCCTCTCCAGCTCTCCTGGAGCCCCTTTAGGCCCTGGAAGGGGCTCTGAGCTCTCCCTGGATCCTCCTCTTCCCCCAGCTCTCCCAGCCTGGCTCCAGAGCAGAGGGGCTCCAGCCCTTGGAGCAGCGCCCGGGCCTCCTCTGGATTCATTCCAATGGGTCTTTTTAGTGCTGGGGACCCCAAAGGTGGACACAACCAGAGCAGAGGAGAGGATCCAGCTCAGGATGGAATGTCCTGAGGGACTTTTCCCTGAGCTGCCACCAGCTTCTCACAGAAGCACCAGGACAATGTGAAAATTGCACACCGGTGATCCAGAGGGAACTGGATTCCTCCAGCACAGGCCCTCTCCCAAACCACACATCCCTACCTGTGGAGAGCAATTCCATGCTAACAGCTCTGACTGCTCCTCAGCGACTGTGACGAGGTTTGCCAGCACTCGGAAGATTCCACGAGGCTGGAGTTATACTCACTTTATAAAATCCCACTGAATTCATACATTTCCCACGGACAGGCTCCCCGAAGTGTCACAGTGTATTTCAGCATCTGAACTGACTGGGATTCAGTGAAAGAATCCTGCTTGTCTGCACTGGTTCGGGCTCTGCGAGCTGCTCCACGTGCACATTTCATCCCTGCCTTCGGAAGGAGCGCGCGTGGCTTGAGGGACAGAGGTGCACCTCCTGTAATGGTATATTCTACACTCTGCAGCAACCTTTCTTCTCATATTTCAGAGTTGAAAAAGGCCTGTCAAAAAGGGGCTATTATGAAAGGGAATTTGAAGACATTCATAAACATCGAGACAGAAAATTGCATTTTCAATATGAGAACCTCAATAGTTAAGGCTACATTTGGGAGATCACTATGGCCCTCTTATTTTCTGCTTACGCTGTCAAAGTTTGAATTCATGTTGGGTTTTCGAGCAATTCAAACAAAGGATACTTTCATAAACATCCATTTCATAAACTACAGCATATCTAATTCTTTGGGTTCTGAAGGCTGAGCTGAATGTAGTGTTTGTGGTCTACTGAGAATATGTCTGGAAAACATAAAACAATCTACTAGGTAAGTTACAAAGCTGTTGACATAGGGAATGAAAATGGAAATTCTGTAGTAGTTTCCTCCATCCCCGGCTTTACGCTGTACTTTGCCTGATGTGAGCTGATTGGTGCCGTATATCTTGATGTTAGGATCCCATTTCAGAAACGTTCTGACATTATCTATTTGGCAGTTTGAAAAATAGTATCAAACTCCCAATGCATTTGAGCGCACGTTTCAACCCAGCAAGCGTAATATCCATTTCCTCCGGTGCAAGAGGCACATTAGGACCAGCTCCAAGTGGATTCAATTCTAGGAATGCAATATGTGACTCCACACAACCCCACACATGCATGCACGGCTTGGTGAGAGGGGGCCAAAAGGAATTCACCTGATTTAATTTCCAGTCCCCCCCAGTAAACGCCCAGGTCTGTCCCTGCCAAGGAATCGATGCCGTGAGTTCTGTGAATGCTGTGGCACGGTTGGCACCTCACCTGCCCATGGCACAGGGAGGAATGGAGAGAGAAATCCTCATCCAAAATAAAATGAATCATTGGGAATATTTTCACAAGGGCTTGCAGAGATAGGACAAGGGGGAATGGCCTTAAACTGAAGGAGGGCAGGGTTAGATGGGATCTTTGGAAGGAATTGTTCCCTGGGAGGGTGGGCAGGCCCTGGCACAGGGTGCCCAGAGCAGCTGTGGCTGCCCCTGGATCCCTGGCAGTGCCCAAGGCCAGGCTGGACAGGGCTTGGAGCAGCCTGGGACAGTGGAAGGTGTCCCTGATCATGGCAGGGGTGGCACTGGGTGGGCTTTAAGGTCCCTTCCAACCTAAACCACTCAATGGTTCTCTGATTTCTCCAGTAACTGACAATGATTTCGAGGTTGGGCACATCTCTACCCAGGCTACAGTTACCCAGTCCCCTGAAGGATGTGTTCTCTCACAAATATGCTTAATATGTCAATAGGAAAAAAATATGTGCTGTAAATTTTGCTGTAATAATTATTGGAAATGCTTGAGCCTTGCTGGAATTTGGCAATAGCTCCACTAAATATAGGACTCCAGGCACACTTAATTTAACAGGAGATTTATCAGTGGTCTTATTGACCCAAAATTCCTCTTATTTAACATTTATAAGCCTTTTTACCACACAAATTTCTCTGCAGCACAACAGATAAAATTTATACCGGGTTAGCTTCACCAATATTGTCAAAACATTTTCCAACAACTTCTGGAATAGAGCAGCCAGGAGATAACTAAAGCACCTGAAGTAGGGCATATGAAACACCATAACTTTTTACAGTTTTGCCCTAAAGAAAATGAAGCCAATCTCTGCTAATATCCCTTTCATTTACACGCCTTGCTAGGAGATTTCCCTAAAGGCATTAGTGGCTGGCAAACAACTCCCAGCACCTTGATTACAGGAAATCATATTTCTCCCAATCCCAGGCTTCTTCGTAAGTACTGAAAATGCTTTGCCTACTAAAATACATTTTCTTAACTTACCAGTAATTCTACACCTCGAACCGCCCTATTTCCTTCCTCTCCCAGCACAGGATCCACTTGTATTCCTGCTCAATATATCCCGACTCCTACTTTACTCTTTGTTTTTTTTCAATAGAGATGACTCCACACTTCCACATCAAAAGGGGCATCAAACAAGGTTGGAGAATATTTTGGGGGAAGAGGGAGAGAAACAAGATTTATTAGTGAGGGTCAGGAAGTATTTCAAAGATGATGGCAATTTAAAACGTACAGATTTTTATCTGAATTCCGCTGAATTTAAAGAATTACAGGGGTTTGAAATGTCCCAACTGCTCTGACCTAGACTGAGGGGTGAACCCCAGAAAATGACACATCTTCAGAACAACCCTTGGACCTCTTTTCTTACACACAAATCACAACCCAAGCCATCAAAATTTAACTCCTTGCCCTCATACAGCCATCAAGCTGCAGCTCCCAGTGATTCCCAGTGACCCAGGTGCTTCCCAGCATTTCACATCCATTAAAACACAGGGACAAGTTCCCAGTATGCTGCAAACAAAAGTTCCATGTAAGAGATTACTTCTGTTATTAAAAACCTGTTAAGAAACCAGACTCGGAGTGTTTCCACATACACACACGCTCTCCTTCAGGGCCAATTAAAGCACATAACATGCCCAGATCAAACAGCCAGCTCTGCATGGACAGGAATATTTCCAGATTTGAATTTGCAGGATACATCCCTGCTGTTGAGAAAACACGAGCGCCTTGGCAAACGAAATCACAGTTTCTGGTTTCATTCAGCCTGCTTTTTTTTTTTTTCGGTTTTTCATTTTTCCTGGTGATTCTAAATGTGAAAGGCAAAGCCTTATTTACTAGTTGAACTCACACCAGGTGACATTGCTGGGGCTCTGTGCAGCTGAGGAGAGGCCGGCAGAGCAGAGGAAGTGCTCCAGGCCAGGCTCTGACTCAGGCACACACACACAAAGGCAGAAATATTTTATGCCTCTGCTCCAATCTGACAATTTTCTCTGGGGGGAAATTAAGGATCTACAAGTGAGGTCCAAATCACAGTGATTTTCAATCCTGCATCTTCCCCGAGCTCCATCTGTTTGTGTCTCTGCCCGGCGAGAGGGTCCTTCCAGCTCCAGTGCCCAGGTCTCTCCTCCACAGCAGATGTTGCAGAAAGGAGAAGCTTCCAGAGGTTAGTCCTTAACAAGGAATTTAATCCAGGCTGAACTAGTTGTGAATTGACATCTCAAGGCATTTAATAAAACCCTTCCTTTTCAGTTTTCCATCCCACCCCACCACAATCTTTGACCGCAAAGTTCACCTGTTGCTTTAAGCCTTGGGTTACTTGGATGCAATTTCATGAGCTGGTGCTGGAAGACAACTACAGACAGATGTTCCAGTCTTGGGGAAATACCATCCTGCCCCTGAAAATATCACACTAAATGAGCAATTAACAAATAAAGAGCTTAAAGGAAAAGCAATGTCTTATAAGCAGCAGATTAAGTAAAATAAAAACTGAGAGAGAACGCCTGGAATGAAAAACAAAGATATTGGACAAGACTGAGGAACATTTTAGAAATTTTGTACCTTTTTACAAGGTCAGTGTCACGAAAATTCCTTCATAAGCTTTAGTATTAGTGACATGGACTGGATGTGTCATCATGGAATGCTGGAATTCTCCTAGGGAGAAAATTAGACACATCTAACAAGGGACAGTCCCTTATTGTTAAAGGACTGGAAATTCAAAAGTTCAGTGGTTGAAATGATACTTGAAGTCACAAAGATCCAGCTCTGGCCAGAAGAAGGGTTACAGATTTGAATAAGATGTTCACAGTTCTGAGGGCAAGAGTGAACACTGGTCAGAAGCACCTTTTTTACCTCATTTATAAACAGGAATACATGATACTTAATCAAGTTCCAATGCAGCCAAGTTTGAAAGAGCACAGAGAAACTTTTCCTTTGTAGTGCAAACACACAACTTGTGGATCCACTGCCAAAGCCCAAGATGGTAGGATTTAAGAAAGTCTGGATATTTTACATTCCCTATTCAAGCCTGTTATAATGCAAACTAAAATCATATTAAAGATAATCAATTTTCATGCTCCAGGCAATAAGGAGATCACCTTGGGAGAGGAGGCAGAGACGATTAATATGTATTTTGGGGAGGTTTCCACTTATAATAAAGTTTCAGGAACTGGCTACTTTTCTGACAAGGATATCAGGACAGAGAGAACATTCCAGCCAGTTTAGAGTAACTATTTCTAGGGTATCCCATGCAGTACAGAGCTTGTGATTTTTTATTTAGAGATGAGATCAACCTCACATTAGCCATTGTATTTGTATGGACATGCAGTGGCAGCACCTTTTAATTGACCATTAATCCAAGCTTCATTTGAACTAGGGAAAAGCTTCATTTTCTTGTCAGTAAATGTCAGCTGCTCCAGTACAACTATTTTCAATTGTATTGGGGACCCTTCTGCACTTTGGACCATATTTTATATCTATTTTATATTTCTTTTAGAATCAGATTTAACACACAGGCACTATCTCAATGCCATTAGTTCTGTATTTATTTACATATTTTCCCTATTAAAAAAGGATTTCCTGAATTCTGCAATGACTTTTTAAATATTGTTCTGATCCTTCCCATGTGGATTCCTCCATTTTGTGATAGTTTCTGAGCAATATAGAAAAACTCATAAAAATTTTGCTGATGTAACTCAGATGGAGACTGTGAAAGATTCTCCAGCTTGAAAATTAGTGGTTTCTTGCTGCAAACTTTACTGGCATTCCGTATCCTGTCCTTTTGGGTTTTATTACCGCAAATAAACCACACTGCAAGTTCGCTTTCCTCTGGCATTTCACTCCTTTTTATCTCCTCCATGTCTCCTTTCAGCAATTGTATTTACCAAAAGCTTCTCCTTCTACACTCAGCTCTAATTCTCCGTCCCCACCCACACCCGTAATTTTGCAAATCCCCGAAGGTTTTGGGTCGGGCTCAGAACAACCTGGGACAGTGGGAGGTGTCCCTGCCCATGGCAGCGGTGGGAACAGGATGGTCCTTAAGGTCCATCCTTTAAAGTCCCTTCCAACCCCTTCCAGGGATGGGGCAGCCACAGCTTCTCTGAGCACCCTGTGCCAGGGCCTCTCCACCCTCCCAGGGAATAATTTCTTCCCCAATTTCCCATCTGAATCTCCCCACTTTCAGTTTAAAGCCATTCCGTGTCCTGTCCCTCCATCCCTTGTCCCCAGTCCCTCTCCAGCTCTCCTGGAGCCCCTTTAGGCCCTGGAAGGGGCTCTGAGCTCTCCTTGGAGCCTTCTCGTCTCCCCACGAGCACTCCCAGCTGTGTCAGTGCGCACAGATCGCTGGTTTGGGATGGATTTTTACAGAACTCCGCGTTTCTCCCACGCGTGTGACCCGGCCCGGCCGCGCTGGCCGGGCAACCCCGGGCGGGCTCCACGGGCGGCGATGCGGCCCCTCCGCTCCGGCCACACGAGCGGGCAGCAGGGGCCAGGCTCTGTCTGGATCCCTCCCGGAGCTCCCTGGCGCTGCCCGGCTCTGCCTCTTCCCCTTCCCCCGCCCGGCTGCGGCTTCCGGGCGGCCGCGGCTCCGCCCCGGCAGCGCGGCCTGTGCGGAGCGGCCGCGGCCATCCCCGAGCGCGGCCCCGGGGACATCCAGGGACAGCCAGAGAGCTCCAGGGACAGCCAGAGACCGCCAGGACTAACAGGGAGAGCCAGCGAGAGTCCCGGGGGTGGGCAGGCGGGCACGGCCGCGGGGTGAGCGGTCCCAGCGTGGGCACCGGGGGATGCTCAGCCCCGGTCCCGGGGCGCGCAAACCCAGCGGGGCTGGGGCTGCGGGCGAGCCCGGCCTCCGAAAACGTGTTGGTTTTCCTTGGAGTACTGCTGGGGGGGGATGGATGGCAGCGGCCTGGGGTCACAGGAGGTTTCCTGGGTGTTCCCCCAATAATAGTTGCTCCGGGAAGGGCCGGAGTTCCTCCCCGGTGCTGTGCCCCGTGCGTGGCCGGGGACGCAGCAGCGCGGGGGCGGGCGGGCGGCGGTGCTGCTGGATGTGCTCTGAGCGAGCTAGCACGGAGCTGCACCAAAATAACTGCCCAAAAGCTTGCCCAGAGTGGTTGTGGAGTCTCCCTCACTGGGAATACTCCAGGAGTATCTGAGCACCCTCCTGTGCCATGTGCTTGGGGGTGGCCCTGCTGGAGCGGGGGGGTGGGACCGCATGACCCGCTGTGGTCCCTCCCAACCTCACCCACTCTGGAATACGTAGCAAATTAATATTAAGGTTAAAATATCCTTTTACCGCTGATATAAAAGCCAAGCTCTGCAGGTGTTTTAAAATAATTACAATAATGTAACTGCATGCAGCTTTTAAAGCACAGTAAATGTAAAGAACTACTTAATTCATTTGCCCCTCCCGAATAAACCTTATTTTTGGTGGTGTGTATCTTATTTTTGCGGAGTGGGGCTCTTATTGAATGGTGAGGTGCAGTCTCTGCAGTGTTTCACTTTGAAAAATCTCAATTTTATGTGCTGGGGCATTACGCTGAGGCTGTGACAGTCATTTCTCAGCTACCTTTTGTGTCCAGGCTTGTGCTCGCCCTGCACAAAGGTCATCATCTGCAGGAACAACAGAGTTCCTTTGTGAACCTGCTGAAGGTTTTGGCTTCCAAGCACTGTCTGTCTCCCTGCACTGGGGATTAAAATTTGGGATGTGGGCTTATTCTTTCTGGGGCAAAACCCACCCCTTCAATGCGGGAAACTTCTAAAAACATCATTTTCTTGTGAATGTTGTCAGTCTGCGGCATAATTTCTCCTAGTGGAAGTTTTGTTTGCTTTGTTTTCAAACGGAAGCGTTCCAAATATGGACAGTTCCACCAAAGGCTTCAGGTTTTAGCAGGAAAACGATGTGTCTGTGTGAGCTTGTGAGGTGGCTTTAGCAATTCCTATCTGCATTCTGGCCCATGACAGGTTAATTTCACCCATTACTCCAGCAGCTGAACAGAAGCTCTGTAGGAAACTGTTGCAGTTAGAGTGCAACTTGTGTTACTGTAGCTACTTTACCTCTTGATGATAACTGTAATTGACTTGTCACCACCGTTTAATGCTTCATGTATGTAGAGGATGAGTTAATGGCATCGCTGGGGGGATCAGAGCCTGCAGGAGAAGCTCCTGCCCTTTGGGAGGGTTCCTGGGGTTGCCCTGAATGGCTGAGTTAAGGACTTGTGCGGGAAAAGCAGGAAGTTTGTTATGGGAAAGTGGAAAGGCTGCACCTGAGCAGGTCTGGTTAAACTGCCTGGTGGCAGGGGAAACACCTAGGGAGAAGCAGTAATGCCAAAAATCCGAAGGAGAACACGTCAAAGACGTGGATGGCTGTTACTGTAGTGGGTTTTTTCCTCTACAATGAGGGTTTCAGAGGAGTGAGAACAGCTGATGCTTGTGAATTAACCCTCAGGGTGCTGGCTGGTCTGGCTGTGCATAATTCCCTGTCAGCCTTGTCTTCCACCTCTGGTGACATCCTCACCTGTGGTGGCTGCAGGGTGGTTTCAGCAGGATGGTTGTTCAGGTGTTGGTGCTGTAAGAGCTTCATGGGAACAAATCGGAGATCCAGGTGTGTTGGGGTGTTTAAAATTGAGCACCAGCCTCCAGAGCAGTCAGCTGTTCTGCCTGGGACACAGCTGACCTAAATTATGTCTAATTTCTGAAAGAAAAAGCCTTTCTGCTTGTGAGTTGTTAACATCTCTCATTTCACAGTTCACAGAGCGGTATCAGAGAATGGTTTGGGTTGGAAGGGACCTTAAAGCCCATCCCCTTCCACCCCTTTCCATGGGCAGGGACACCTTCCACCATCCCAGGCTGCTCCCAGCCCCAATGTCCAGCCTGGCCTTGGGCACTGCCAGGGATCCAGGGGCAGCCACAGCTGCTCTGGGCACTCTGTGCCAGGGCCTGCCCACCCTCCCAGGGAACAATTCCTTCCTAGCATGATGATGGGCAGGGGGTTAAGCCTTTTGAGCAGAGGTTCTGTTCCCACATCAAATTCTGAACGTGTGAAACTTCTAAATCCATCCTGGAGGCTGTAATATTCCCTGTAACACTTGAGAGCTTTCCTGCCCCAGGATGCTCCCTGCCTGCAGTGCTGGAGCAGTCAGCAGCTGCCTCTCGCTGCGCTGCCCGTGCCCAGAAGTTGTTGGGGAGGCTGGAAGCACATCCCAGCCGTGGCAGAACTCAGAGGAGCCAGCACTTGTTAACTCTATTTGTTTTTATTATGGACATCGATCTGCCAGTCGCAATAATGCATTTATGGACATTTTTCTGCAAGCGCAGCGCTGGTGGCAGTTTTTACTGACAACTTGAGTCATCTGGACAGGAGTTGAAAATACGTTTATTTTATTGACGGATTGTGCAATTCTCTCGTTTACCCAGTGTTCATAAGAGATCTGGACTGGTGAGGAAAATGTAACTAATGGGGACATGGAGGATCAAGTTTTAATATCGGGAGGCTTGGAATCTTTTAGGTAGTGACAGGTTTCAGCATGTGTTTGGGGTGGGTTTGGGAGCTTTAACTTCGTTAATGCTGTAATTAAAAAGTGGAAGGCTTGGTGTCCTTGCAGCAGAATTCCAGACCTGAGTTTCCTCCCTCTGCTGATAGCTGGGAATGTAACTGACTGGTAATGGTGCTAATTTGTCTGAGGGTGTAATGGGCAAAATCTTCCTAATGGAAGAAAAACCCCTGTTAAATGCAGTTGCCTGTGTTTCTGACCTTATCACCCAGCACAGGTGGGCTTGGGCCAGCGGGAGTTAAACACACAGCTGGAGGAACAACCAGACTCTGAAACCAAACCTGTGCTGAAGTACTTTTCATAAATGCAAAATGCAGTTTTAAAACTGAGCTGCTTGTGGTCCAGGCAACTGCTTGAAATGTATTTGAATGCCAGTAAAGCTTGTGTGGGTTTGGATTTTAATGAAGTTGGGTAATTGGAAAAGTTGTTTGGAATATGTCACTATTTTGATGCTTTTTACTAATCCTTTCAGAGTTGTTTCCCTATTTACTGTTTTATATCAGCAGAGCTGAAGTGCCATGTCCTGATGGCTGTCAGCACTGTCTGCTCTCAGTTTATACTGGGCCAGATTAAATGATACAGATAATTTCAGGTATCAAGTCACTTGTAAAGCTTGGACATGTAGGTGAGCTTCTGCAGGTGATTAACAACACCTGAACAAATCACCTTTAATTGCAAAGAAAAAGAGGGGAGTTCATTAAAACAAAGGTTCTGACTTCTCTGCTTTTTGAGTGAAGCAGGAGTTAAATATTAAAATAGCGGTATTGGCCAATGGAGTCTTGAGCAGCTTGGCAGTGGGCAGTAAATAATAATTTGAGTTTTGGTCTGATGGAGGCATTTTACCTTTTCATTTTGGTACAAATGCCACCTTTTAATGCAGATGAATGCAATCAGTATTTCAATATATATATTAGCACAGCCCACTGGAGTCAGAGGTGTTTTGTTGTGTGGATCCTGCCATCTCCATGCTCCACGTGCAGATTTAGGTCCCTCCAGGTAACCCTGCATTAGCAGATAGCAAGAATTAGTGCTGCCTTGTCAACGCTGCTGCTGCATAATCATCATCAGGAATCCCGAAATTATCTGAGTGCTTTAGATCAGCCAGCACAAGGCAAACAACGCTCTTATCTTGGCTTGTTTGTACATTCAAGTGTGCAGAAGGTCTGTTAATTAGTTACACTTTTTAATAAACACCTAAAGTATGCTTAAGGCCCTGTTAAAAGATTAATTTTTCTGTTTCACATAATAAAACCAGCAGATGCATGTTCAGCATCTGGCAGTACATGGGCAGCACGAGCCTGCCTTGGCAGCTGTGGGCTGGTGGTGGGGACAGGACACTTCTGCTGTCACCTGGGTCCTGGAGAAACAATTCCCACAACTTCCTATTCCCTTCACTGTGCTCTGCTGGATTTAAGGATGAGCAGATGTGACGTAGTGGGAAGGGTGGGGGAAAAGGGAAATCCCTTGCGTGGTCTCTTTGACACCAGAAATACTTCTGGTTCTTGGCTGACTTCGTGAAATACGAAGATTTCTGGTTGATGGAGTTTATTCAAGCTGGCCACAGTTGTTGGTTTGGGGTTTTTGTTGGGGTTTTTTTTTCTGGAATATAGAGGAATTAATTGGTTTTGAATCCAGCTTAGTCAGCCTGGATCATCATTTCCTTTTGAGGTTTAGGCAGTGGGATGTAAGTAAAGTCTGGGTGGATGGCCAGGGTTGTGCTTTAAGAAGGTGAAATTGAGGTCCAAGAAGGCAAAGTGCTTCATCTGTAACAAACTTTTAAAATAAATCGTAGAATCCCAGAATGATTTGGGTTGGGAGGGTCCTTAAAGAACATCTGTTCCCACACCTTCCATTAGATCAGGCTGTGCCAAGCCCCCTCCAGCCTGGCCTTGGACACTGCCAGGGATCCAGGGGCAGCCCCAGCTTCTTTGGGCACCCTGTGCCAGGGCCTCCCCACCCTCCCAGGGAAGTAAAAAATGCTTGTTTTGTTATTTTTTTAAAACATACCGATAGCACTATTTTCACAGATTGCATGAGTTTAATGTACTTTATTTTATATTACTGTTAATGCACCTGGCCCTGGATTTAAATGCTTTTCAGTTGCCTTTTTGTGCCATTATATTTGATTCCATAGCGAGACTTTCCAAGAATATGATTAACCCTCTGGGTCATCTTATAATGTAATTATTAATGATGGATTCTGTTTATCCTTGGGATCAATATGAGAAGCAAAAATGGCTTGGCATATATTTGGGGTTGATTTCTTACGTTCAGTAAACATGATCTGGTGACAAGACCGGTATTGGTTTATTACTCGGAACGTGTTTGATGAATCTGAAGTGTGTAATTAGTTTTATATAATGATGGTGATATGTGGGGTTTTTTACATGACTTATGTTAATATGGCCAATAGTGTTAACATCTCCTGCCACTAATAGTTAGGGTGGGGATGTATAGTAATTGATCTTCCTGGGAGTGCTGTAATGTAAAAACAATTCCGGCTGTTTGAAGTATATTTTACAAGTGTGCATTGGGCCTTTGGGATGTTATACTGAAAAACCCAATTGTACAGTTACCATGGGAACCCAATTAGAATAGATTGCTGGATTTTTTTTTTTTTTCCCAGGCTTTCATCTTGACCAAAAATCTAATGTACTTTAAATGTTTTCATATGGAATTTTGTTCGGGTAGTCACTTGGTGTAATGGCTGGTTTTTAATTTTGGTGCTGAACCAGAGTGTTCTGTTGAGGATCCCGAGGACTTATCCTTCAAGGAGAATCTTCCTTTAGTGTTTAAAAGTTGATGAACTGAGAAAAAATACTTTTTATTAATCTGAGTTCTTAGTGCCATCACATGTACTCGTCAGGCTGCAGTCCTGTGGGAGAAAAGGCAGGGAAGTATCTCAGAGCCCAAGGACTTCTGTTCTAGATCATCAGCAAAACATGGCTGAAGAATTTCTTGCCCTTCAAGGATCTATTTTTGATGTCACCTCTGACTTTCCTTTATGTTTTTGGTCCGTTGATGTATCCAGAGGTTTGGGATGCCCACAGAGTGGAATGTGGTGTGTTTGCTTCCTGCACTGTTCAGCACCTGCAGGTGTTTGTGTATCTTCCAGGTGTCTTGGGAGCATCCTGCTCCCTCAGCACAGCTCCAGCATGGGAGCAGAGGCTGTGGGGAGCTTAGGAACATCTTTCTGGAATGGCCAAGGTGGGCTGAGGCAGGAGGGATGGAGATGGACATCCCTGGTCCTTCTCAGGCAGCTCAGCCAGTGAGGATGTTGACAAATTACTCTGTATTTTTTTTTTCTGTACTGCTCGTTAATCCCTTCAGTTTATCCCACTCTGCACATGCAGGAGGGAATTTTCCATTTTGGTGAAGCACTTGCTGGCACGAAGGTTTCAGTTTTTTGAGGTTTGATCCTGTTGTCATGGAAATGATATCACTGAATTTGGTCAGTGTGTGTCATTCCAAAGAGGTTTTGGCTTCTTGCTTTCAAAGTCAGCCTCAGGAGAACCCTTCAGCTCCATGTGAAATACTGACCTCCTCCAAAAAGACAGTCTTTGCAAGGTTGAGGTGCATTTTGGAGTGATGGTTTGGACTTCCCAAGGGTTTTGTTTGGTGTTCCTCAATCTGGCTTCAGGTCATAGGTCTTTTAACCACCAGGGTTTGGACATCACTGGTTTTGCCCAAGTTCTTGTCAGCCAAGGAAAGCCTTGTTGGGTGAGCAGAGGGAGCTCACCCAGGGTTTGAAATGAGCTTCTGCATAAATCTGATTATTGAGGCAAAAATTTCAGCTTTACCCTTCAGGAAGATCTAAAAAAACTGAGCATTGATGGGTGCTTTGAAAGGCACAGCTCTGAACTGACGATAGAAATAAATTGCTATTTTATTTTTAGCTCTATCACAGGTATTTTAAGTAGTACTATTAGATTGCTCATCTGCCTGAGCTGCATTTAAAAATGCAGTGAGTTCTCTTTGCAATGCCTGCCTTGTTACTGTCGTTAAAATACTAATTATTCCTCTTAATCTGAAACAGTTGAAATGAGGAAGATGCAATATTAAGATTAAATGTTGCTGTTTGCTTTGAAGTGGTTGGGAAGTGGCCGTGTGTTCTGTCAGTGCCTTGGACTTTGTGTTGGAGAGCTCTTGGAGAGCCTGGGATGTTCATATAATTTCATTTTTGAGACATTTCTCATTCCTGAAGTGGATACAGTTATCCCTGCCCATGGAGCAGCAACTTCCCTGGCTGAAGAGGAGCAGTTCCCATTGAGGCTGGCTGTGAGGCAGAATTCTGAAACTGAGCCTTGGCACATAATTCCCTGATTTTAAAAAATGCAATGTTTATATCACATCTTTCAAAGACAGAGTGATCTTGGCTGAGTGACACTAAAAAAAAAACATAGAGAGGGAGCTAAATGCCAAAGAAATAGGAAATATCCTTTATTTCCAAAGGGAGAGCAGAGAGGAACCAGTTGTATTTCTTAATTATATAAAAAATGTTAAAGGCTAGAATTATAATAATTGAAGTTAAAATGTTTTAGGTACTCAGTGGTGTGAAATCTGTGCCTTTAAACCCAGAATATATCACAATCACTCATTTTAAAATCACTTTCATGCCTTAAAATGTGGCATTTCCTAAATTACAAAAGGCTCTTTATTTTACTCAGTCACTTAGAAGTACATGACAGCCTGTAAAAAATTATTCAATTAATACTTTTATCTTTTGAGACATTCTTACTCCAAATATCAGAGTTGTGCAGTGCTTGTTGTGGAAGAACTCTTCAGTGTGCCATCTGTTGATTTTTTTGTTTGACTCGTGACGAGTGGGTGACTTAACATTAAAATTCCATGTTGTTTGTAAAAAAACCCAACTCCCTTTGGAAATTCTGTGCACTGAAACTTAGAGCTCATTTAAAAACTGATACAGAGGTGGTTATAGGAGAAGTGACACTCTGGATATTCAGCTCTCCCTGTGGAATTCAAATTTAATAAATTAACTGGGATTTTTTTTTTTCCCTTCCAGGTGGAGCCTTTTCTCCCACGATGGCATCGAGGCTCGTTCCAAAAGTGAGTTTCCAGTGCAGTCCCTTTGCATGGAGGTGTCCACTGGAAGTCCAGCATTACAAAAGAGTTCACGTAACATAGTTTGTTTTTTCCCCAGTGCCCAGCAGTCAGGATTAGGAATCCAGTTGACAAGATTGATGCTGCATTGTAAATCTCTGTAGCTCTGTCATGGTTGGTAACAGGCATCAGTGGACCTTTCCCCAGCACGTATCCATCTGCCACAGAGCATAAATAACAGGACAGAGCTACTCCCTCACTTTTGTTGCTGTTTCCATTCCCTAATAATAAGCACCTCTCTGAAAAACAGGGTTAATTTTGAGGCTTGATGTAAGTGCAGGTCAGTGACTTTAGAGTAAAATAAGGGAACCCGGGTGTTTATCCAAATATTCAGATAATTTACCCTGCTGAAAGAAGGGCATCAACACATTTTTAGTCTATAACTGTCTCCCTGAGATAGCTGAAATGAACTTTGAAGACACAAATACCCTTTTTTTGTGTGTGGAATATCTATTTTGGTAACATTAGTGATGCTCCTCTAGGAAAACATTTCTGGTGCAATCACACCTGCATTCCTAACTATTCCTGTTGGCAACTTCTGTCACTGCTCTAAATGTCTTAATAGTGGCATCTCTTGTGGTTTTAATCTGCTTTACATAATGTCATGTGGCTTAGGAAAGGAACATTTTGCTGTTTTGTGTTGTTTACCTCTTTTCTACAAAAGCAAATCGGTTTTGTTTTTTAAAACAGAATGGTTGAGGAAGAAATCCAGGTAAATAAATTCTTGCTGCACTTTTTTTCTTTTGAACAATCATCTCTTTAGTGATATTTATGCATCTTCCAGATGCAAACACCTTTCAGCAGAGAAATACTTGGTAGGAAGAATCCCTGGTTCCCTCTCATTCCAGGCTAGGTGTGATATAGCTGGCAAGTGACATGAAACTAATAATTTATTACCTAACCTTTTCATTTCCCCCACTCTCACGTGGAGTTGAAAGGTGCAGCTTGAGCTGTTAGGGGAGTTTTCCCCTTTTGATATGTGGGAAGACAGAAGGTTTGAGGTAAAACACTCCCAACTCCACTGTGGGGACTGTGCAGACACTTCCCTCTGCTCCAGATGCATCTTAAATATTCATGTCCTGATGTAATTGGTGATTTTGGGGCTGTTTTCAGGGTGTGAGCAGTTTGCACAGCCCCACGTTGGGGTGACACCCAGCGTGTGCCTGGCCGTGGGCTCGGCAGGAATCAATTATCACCCGGGCCATGTGCTGAACAGTTTTTAAGCAGGTTGCTGAGAAATGGTTTGGGGAAGCAGGCAGGCATGGGAGTTCTCCATAATCACTGTGTGTGCCTCCCACTCCCTCCCTGATTTTGTTGCAGTGACCAGAGATGAGTTTTGGGTTTGTGTTTGGCTGCAAGGTGGTTGGGCTCTGGGTGACCAAACCTCAGGATATCTCCATATTTAGGAATTTTGGGGGGGGGGTTGGTGTTCTTATGACAATGTGGCAATTTTTGGATTTCATTAGAAGATTCTAAATGTCTAAATGTCATTCTGTTCCTCTCTGGATTAAATTTAAACTTGTAAATAGATTTTTGTACTAACCCTGATGCTTTGCTCTGTTAATAGTGAAACCCTTATCCTGAATCAGGTAACTGTAGGAAAATCCAGATGTGTGTGTGCCAAGACTGTAGTCTTATATTTTTATACAAGTCTTTTCAACACCTCTTCTGTGTGTATTAATTTCCCTGTATTTCGTGTTTTTAGTGAATCCCTAATACACATTTTGCTGCTCTGCTCACTTCAAAAATTTCAGTGAAATTCTTTCCTCACACACAACTCAAATTCCTGACTCTCCTTCAGCTTAAGGAGCACTATTAATGGTTTTGTTCATATTGCTTAGATTTATTTTGTTATTATTCTCCAGCTCCTACTCTTCAGGTAGAGCTATTTTGGTATTATAAAGAATGATGGATTATATAGGAAAGTTTCTTTTGAAGCACTCCTGATATTGTGCAATGCACTTGGGGGTCAGCTACACTTGACTGATGCATGATTTATCCCATGTCCCTGCCACTTCCTGAGATAAAGCTGCTATTTTATCAAAAATGCCAGCAAGTGTGATTTAGAATTTATACCCCTCCTTTTTCAAATAATTGTTCTGATTACTTTCTGGCACGGCAATAAAATGATAAAGGTAATTGCACACAAATGTGAGATAGCACCAAAATACAATAAAATTAACCTGAATTAGCTTGACTTGTCGATGAGAAGTATTTATGAAATGTATTTTTGCAATAAGGGAGACTGATATTATAGCTGGAAGGTGAGTTATTGCCTTAATGTAATACTGTTTGAAATTTAAAAAAGAGACTGTTACAGTTGAGGGTGATTGTGCCTTTGAAATTAAGTTGAAGTGATTCTTATAATTGGCAGCAATAATGCATTGGGAAGGTAATATCTTTTATTGTGTTATGCCTAGTTGCATTATCTTTTATTTAGCTGGTCCTGACTCCAGCTCTGCAGAGAAGACAAGCAGGAGCAGATCAGGAATTTTGTGGATTTAGGTGATAAAAACTTGAAATGTTACCCAATATTAAAGTCATTCTTCTGCTGGGTTTATTTTTTTTTTTCATTTTTAGCCCATTTTCAGTTCCCCTGAACCTGATACGAGGCTCATTTGATTAAAATTTCATCTGTTTTCCTTGTATTGGAGTAGTTCCCATGTATTTACATCCAGGCTGAGCCTGTAAGAGCCGAGCACTCCAGTCTCTGTGTGTGTGCATTTATATCAGGTGCTGCTTTGGGCAGTTAATTCTGTATTTCTCTGTGCCTCAGAGTACAACCTCTTGTGGAGAAGCGTGAACACGCTCTTACAGCAAGCACCTCGATGGTTTTTAGAGGAGTGGATCTTCAAATTCCAGAATCACTGAGGTTGGAAAAGCCCTCCCAGCCCAGCGAGTCCGAGCTGTGCCCGATGCCCACCTTGTCCCTGGCCCAGAGCTCTGAGTGCCACCTCCAGGAATTCCTTGGACACCTCCAGGGATGGGCACTCCAGACCTCCCTGGGCAGCCCCTGCCAATCCCTGAGCACCCTTTCCATGGGGAAATTCCTGCTGCTGTCCAGCCTGAGCCTCCCCTGGCCCAGCCTGAGGCCGTTCCCTCTCCTCCTGTCCCTGTTCCCTGGGAGCAGAGCCCGACACCCCCCGGCTGCCCCCTCCTCTCAGGGAGTTGTGCAGAGCCACAAGGGCCCCCCTGAGCCTCCTTTTCTCCAGGCTGAGCCCCTTTCCCAGCTCCCTCAGCCCCTCCTGGGGCTCCAAACCCTTCCCCAGCTCCATCCCTGCCCTGGACATGCTCCAGCCCCTCCATGTCATCCTTGCCATGAGGGGCCCAAAACTGGACACAGCACAGAGGGAATTATAACTGTATATAGATAACCAGATATATGGGTAATATCTTGAATTGAATTCCTGAAATGATGGATGCATCTGGAAAATTCAGGCAACTGCACCATGACTTTGCCTTTACATGAAATTTCATAGAATCATGGAATATCCTGAGTTGAAAGGGACTTGTTAAAACTCAACCCAGTAACAACTAAATAGTAATTTTGGGGACCCTCTAATGGTTAAGAGACAAGACTCTTCATTTTTGATTCTTTAGTATATTTGTTTCTTTAATTGTTTGGAAGCAAATTCCTTAATTATTTTTTTAAGTATGTATTATAAAAAATCAGTGTTTTATTCCTTCAGGCTGAATGTTAAAACACTGAACCACTCGGCAAAGTATGGCATTGCTTTGTAGTGCTTCTGGTTGAATCTTCTGCCTTAGGATTTCCAGCTTCAAAAATGAGGAGCAGAGGGACTTAATCCCTGTGGCAGGTCCTTGGTGGGATAAGAGGGACAATGTGCTTCCACACCCCATGGAAGTTACACCAGGACACCTGGCTCCGGGGCTGGTTCCTGGTGGCAATTGCAGGTGCCAGCTAAAGGGGTGTACACATCTGTTGCCATCATTTGATTATTCCAGGAATATCTGGCCCTGTCCTGTCCACTTTCCCTCCTCTTGGTGCTCCATTTCTTACCCAGTTTGACTCTAATTAATTTTAATATCCCTTGGCAGCCCATAGTTTAAAGAGATACCCTGAATAACTCCGTGTCCTCACCATGAGCAGTCATTTTTACAACTAATTAACACCACACTTCTTAGTGTCATTCTACTTCTGTGCTGTGTGTAAATAGAAGCAGAGAATTGTTTGGGTTGGGAAACACCTCAGAGATCATCAGGTGTTAATCTTTGCTTCATGCTATTGGTATAAAATGACATCAATATCTTAATTGATATATATATATGTATGGTTTATTATGGTATCTATGGTTTAAGTGCCACGTGGCTGCTGTGCTTGCATCCCTTTTAAATTTCCTGTGCAAGTAATAGCTGGGGAAAGATGCAGGATGTGTTTACTTGTTTTTGGAGAAGTATTGGAGGAAATAATCCATCAGAATTCCTGTTGAACAGCCCGCTGGGCTCTGGTGTTCAAGTACCTGCTGACGCCGGCTCTGATCCAGGCTTGGCGTGAGCAGCAGATGGAGTTGAAAACAGCACTTGTTGAGTCTGGAATGCAGGAGCAGCAACCCACCTGCCCCTTGCAGAGGAGTTGAAATGGGTTTGTTACAATTAAAGTGCCCTTCCAGTAGAATAAAGCAGTCAGGGACAGCCCTGGATGCTGGGAATTTGTCATTGCTCCCGCCTGCCAAAGCAGCCGACTGAAGGCGCAGCCAAAGAGCCAGAGGCTACCAGTGCTTGGAAAGACACTTCCCTAGCTTGGCATTTCGGGGGCTTTTGGTTGCCATCCAAAGAGGATTAGCAGGGTAATGCGATGGGACAACAGAAACTTGCTTTTGTTGTCTTTGATTGTTTAATAAAGAATTACGTGTTTGCTCTCGTCGAAGACTTTTTAAATGCCGTAGAAAGCAAATGTTGCTCCATGTGAGCATGTATCCCCCTGGTTTTTCGGGAGCTTGTGTGAAGTGGGCCTTCGGATAAGGGAAGAGGGGGACTGATTTTGAGTGTTTATGCCAGTGTATATTTGTATATGTTCAGAATATGCAGCTTGATTCCGTACCTTCACATTTTTTATGGGATTAGTTCTTCGGAAGGTAAAGAAATTGCATCACCCCAAACTAACCCTGGATTTGCTTCCAGGCTGTCTGACATTTCCTTTCCAAACCTCCCCGAGCCAGGAAATGAGGAGGTTTTGTTTTCATACCCTCTGAAGTTACAGGTTTGGCTTAACCAGGGTTAGATTTATTCGGAGAAGCAGTGAGATACCAGGAGAGCACTGCAGGGTTTCAGTGCAGCTTTTGTTTGACAGCCTCACCTGGATTTCAGCCCTGCTGCTCAGCTGGGGAAGTGTTTATTGCTCCTGTAGCAAGGACAGAATTCCATGGACCTGGATCTCCAGTGCTTTATCCTGGAAAGCTGAAAGTTTGTTCTGGGTGCTGTAGGAAGGAGAAATAACCCAGCAGAGACAGTGATTGGGGAGGGGGAAGAGGGGTCTTGTGTCCAGGTCAGGGGTGGTTTATTTCACAGGGACCTGATGCAGGATATAGAGGACTTGTATTTTAGAGCGTAAAAGGTAATTTTTAAAGTTATTTTACTTTTTAGCACGTTGTATTGACAGAATTGCATCAAATTAGATACCACGAGGGTTGTTTTGTTACAAGCCTTCTTGAATTTAAGCAACGACTGCAACACCTTCTTTTCCTCAAAAATTAGCTTTTGCCTTAATTTAAAACTTGTGAGGCACTTGGCTTTCCTTGGATGAGCAGTTGTCCATATATTTGAAGGATGCTGTTTGAGTGTGGTGATACTGGAATTGTGCATTGCCTGGTTCAGAAGTTGTTTTACCATTGAGGAATGAGTGATGCTGCTCAGAGTTCCCTGGGGGTTGCGGAGGGCAGCAGCCATCCCTTGGTTTTTTGGACAAGAAGCTCCCTGGCTTTCAGGACAACTTTGTCACATCTTCAACTGTCCAGAATAAGATGTCAAACCTTCAGGGGTGTGTTTGGGTCAGGGCATCCTTATCATAGAATCCCAGACTGGTTTGGGTTGGAAGGGACCTTAAAATCCATCCCATTCCACCCCCTGCCATGGCAGGGACACCTCCCACTGTCCCAGGCTGCTCCAAGCCCCAATGTCCAGCCTGGCCTTGGGCACTGCCAGGGGTGGAGCAGCCACACCCACATATTTCTTTGGAGTTCACACCATTCTATTTAGTTGGAAATCTTTGGACTCTTTTTTTCAAGAGGAGGAAGCAGCTTTTAGAAAAGCTTGTATTATAGCTTAGGAAGAAATCAAACATTTCGTAGTAAGCAAAAAGACTGAGAATTAAATGTTTCTCATTCTTTCTAACTTTTATTCCGGTGTAGCAAAGGGATACTAATATTCTGGTATATTAAACTGGTTTTGGTATGAAACAGCCACCTAATTCTTCCCTTCTTGCTTCCCTGCAGTAAAATGATTCGTAGTACATAAACTCTTTGTTCTCTTGAAACAGTAGCTTTTGTAAGGTGAAAATATAGATGATTAATCAAGATATTAGCAGGAGTAGATTGTTAGATTTTTCTGATTGCGTGGATCCTGTGTTTTATTCACAGTCCTTAAATCTTTCTCTGCTTTGAAACACTAAAAAATGGCTTTTTCCTCTAAGACAAGCCCCATAAGGTTGGAAACTCCCCCTCCACCCTGCACTATATGTGCAGAAATACATTACCTTTACTATTAATATCTTTTCCCATATTCTTAATGTACAATGGATTGTTTCCTTTTAAATAAACAGGCAGGACCCAGTAAAACAAATACAGGAAGTTTTAAACTATTAAGGAGATGTTGAGAGAACTATAATTCAGTGAAATCCTTGGGTCAGTGGCCCACTGGCATGGGCAGCCTCATCAGTGGGGTGGCAGCAGCTTTTTGACACTAAATCATTTTGCAGACATTGGTTTATGATGGATTTTTGCCTTGACTGATGGGATTTGATGAGGATTTTGTTGGGAGAAGGATGCAAACTTACTGCATGAGGAAGGGTGGCTGAAATGAAGTAGCAAATTGCCAAACTCTGAAGCATTCCCCTTAAATTTAAGTCCAATATTTGAAGCTTTGGTTGAATTTTAATTCAAAACTTGAATCAACAGCAAGCAAGTTTGAGAACATGGGGATACTCAAAAGAAGGACTCTTAAAGAGTTCAGGACTGGTGTTTTGTGTCCTGTAATTAGGATGAAGCAGCAGCTTCCCTGCCATTTATTGATCATCCTCAAACCTAACAAATTCCTGGAACTGCTTTTTGGAGAGTCCCTGATATTCTGTGTATTTTTTGATGAAAACAGGGTCGGTGTTTGTGAATCGTGGCTCATTTGATAATGCAAATGTCAGGGCTTTGATGGAGTTTTTAGGATAAATTTGTGAAGAATGGGAAGCAAATGAAGAAGTTGGTGCTTGGTCACACCTCTGGTGGTATGAGTATCAACACCTCCAAGGGAATTACCTGCAGGTAGTTATCTTGTTGGATAAATGCATTCAGAAACTCAGGTTTTATGGCTGAAAATCCCAATGGTTTGTGCAATTTGGGGTCCTCTGACAGTAATTTTTAGTGTTTGGAGCCAGTGTGTGGTTACCTCCCAGCCCAGCATGGGAGCAAGGTTGTGTGGAAAACCTCCTGTGGCACCGGGGTGGGTTCTTCAGTTTCACACAAGTGACTTTTCTGGTGTGGAAGAGCTGAACAGAGCATTTCCAAATGTGCAGCAGTGGCTTGGCTAGAAATGGTGGAAATAGGGCCATTTTGGGGTCTGAGAGAAGGCAGGGGAAATAGGGGAAAGAATTGTGATGCAATTTCCTGCTGCTGGTTGTACTTCCATTCACAGGTAGCTCAATTAACACTTTCTGTTAATCTGAAAAGGATCAAGAGACCCCTTTCTTGGAGGAACTGGGACATCTCCCTGATTAATGCAGGACTCTCTTGGTTTAAAAAAATCCAATTGCAGGAGGTGTGAGGCCACATTCCATTTGCCAGCTGAATATGTTATTTTTGCCTTGATTCTCAGAAATATTTGAGGGGGAAAAAAAAAAAAATTCCTGAGGACTTCCATGCTGTAGCCTAATGGAAATCCCCTGTTAAATCAGATGCAGAGGGGATTATTGTTAATATATTGATATTGGTGTGGTGGGTTTATGTTGTTAAAGCAGAGTGAAGGAAATGGAAAAACCTGTGGAGGGGAGATCCATCAGAGATAGGGCTCTGATGGGAGGGATTCAGTGCTCCATAATACTGAAAGGAAAAACATGGTTTGCTCTCTGGACTTTTCTGGAAAAACACTCCTTGTTTTCTGGGAGGACATGGAGCCTGGAAATGCTTTGCTACAGATTTTGGTTTTTTTAAACCTTGTTGATTCTCAAGGTTTTTCTGCCTTTTTTATTTCTCTGTTCCTGATTATGGATATGAATTGGATTCTAGGATGTCAGGCCAATGTCCAGTGCAGTTTTTGAGGGTGTTAAGAGCAATAGAACCTGGAAATATTTGAATTGTTTACTGTAGTGTGAAAGCTGGTTAATGCAAATTTAAATAAAATTATGATCTTCCAGTTTTCTGTACTTAGCAGTCTGGTGAGGTAAACTTAGAAATGTTGCAGCTACGATTTTATTTCTTTGGGAAAACTCCAGAAGATGGCAGGAGATGTTTCTTCTCTAAAGGTCCTGTTTTTTCCTACCTAATGTCAAAATTACAAGATATTTTGGCACAGATTTGTAGGTATTGCAGTGGAAAGGGAGAATGAAGGTGGAGTTGATGCAGGAGCTGATCAAAATTCTTCAAATATTTTATTAATCATGAATGGTTTGGGTTGGAAGGGACCTTAAAGCCCATCCAGTGCCACCCCTGCCATGGCAGGGACACCTTCCACTGTCCCAGGCTGCTCCAAGCCCTGTCCAGCCTGGCCTGAGGCACTGCCAGGGATGGGGAAGTGTCCAGCCAGCACCATCACCGTGTTCACCACTAAACCATGTCCTGAAGTGCCACATCCACCTGTTTTTGGAACACTTCCAGGGGTGGTGACTCCACCACTTCCCTTGTCAGCCTGTTCCAATGCTTGACAACCCTTTCCCTGAGGAAATTTCTCCTGCTCTCCAGCCTAAATAACAAAATTAGTGTCTGGGCAGAGGAGCATGCATTGTACATCTGTCAGTGACCTTCATCCTGGAGCATCCCAACCCAAGTGCATGTGGATGTGGATTTATGTCCTGCAGCTTCATTCTTTTATAAGAATAAACCTCCTAAATATTGCTGCCCCATGAATATGATAAACAAGGCTGCAGATGGGAGTTTCAGTCACTCAGGGTTTCATCTGTAAAGCTTTGTTCGACTTGGAGAGAGCTCAGAGGGTTATTGATAGTTTTCTGCTGCTCCCTGCATCCTGGGTTTTGTTCTGATGGAAAAGCTGATCCCAAAGTTGTTATGGTCATGGAGCTCGTGATGTGAGGTTCAGTGCATCTGGTTCAGGGCTGTCACACCAATAAACATGAAGAATGTGCCCTGGTTTGCCACATCTGTAAACTTTTGCTGCTTGTTTGCTGACTTCTGCAAGGAGATGCTGCTCCAAAGTTCACCCCTGTCCTCGAGGAGGGAGGAGGAACATGGGAAAAGTTGGCTGGAAAGGAGTTTCTTTGTGATGCCACCAAACATTTGATTATTTAGCAATTGGGATTGCAGTCAAAGTAAATAAACCCCAGGGAACCTGCAGTTCCTGAGCTTCTCCAAGCTGAGTGAGGTTGCTCTGGTTGCTCCATGTCTGTAACGGAGGAATTGTGTAAGAGCTTCCCAAAATTCGGGGGTTTAGGTTGACTTTTGCCCTAGTAGGCAAAACTGTCAGCTTGCTGGTTTTTCTGCTCTCTCACACTGATTATATTACTCACAGATGTGGCTTCATTCCACAGCACTTAATAGTGGGATTTGAAAAGATTCTCTTATTTGGAAAACAGCTAATTATTGTACAGCTGTGAGCAGTGGGCAGCTGTATGTCATCCTGCATGGACCTGCCTGGCTCCTGCTGCATCCCTGCTCTGTCATTCATGGAATCCCAGAATGGTTTGGCTTGGAAAGGATCTTAAATCTCATCTCATCCCATCCCCTGCTGTGGGCAGGGACACCTTCCACTGCACCAGTTGTCCAGCCCTGAAGACAGGGAAGTCAATTAAATAAATCCTTGTTGGTCTGTCAGTGTTGCAGGAAACCTCGTGAAGTTCAACAGGTCAAGTACAGGGTCCTGCACCTGGGAATGGCTTCCCAGTGCCAGAGGGCAGGGCTGGATGGGATATTGGGAAGGAATTGTTCCCTGGGAGGGTGGGCAGGCCCTGGCACAGGGTGCCCAGAGCAGCTGTGGCTGCCCCTGGATCCCTGGCAGTGTCCAAGGCCAGGTTGGATGGGGCTCGGAGCAGCCTGGGACAGTGGGAGGTGTGGAAATAAGGGGGTTTTTAAGGTCCCTTCCATCCCAAACGGTTGTAGAAGCCTTTTATTCTGTGTTTGCTGATGGAGTTACCTTGCTCTGCCTCACAGTTTCTCGGTTGGTCACTTTTTTCCCAGTTTCACATGAGTTGAGCTCTTTGGAGCACAGGATTTTTTGCCCTGGCTGTGGTCTGGACCGAAGGTTTGGTGTCTGGGTGACCGCAGTGGACACCCTTGTGGTGTTCTGTCCTGTCCTGCAGTGATGGTACAAACCAGACTGTAAATACAACTCCAACCTCCAGACTGGGCTGGGTTTTTTTAGCCAAGATGGATTTGACAAGTCTGTTATTGTTGGTCTTGTCCAATATTGAGAAATACTTGGCAGCTGTTTCCAACTACATCCTATCAGTAATCGTAAAACCAGACTGGTAACAATGGGAATAAAAATATGCTTCTTTTCCTAGGGAATGATTGATTTTTTCATATGTTTTCTTTTCCAGCAGACATATTCTATTTGTGTTCCAGCTGTTATTTGCATAACACTGCTGCTCTAAACCACTGAATCTACTTTGTTGTCACAACAATCCTGTTTTAAATAAGTGTCACAACACATCGGATTTTAGCTGATAAACCAGCCATGAAACTGCTGCTGTTTCACATTTTTATGAAGATCACTATGCTGCTGGTTAATGGGTTTTTTTGAGACTTTGATTTAGGTGCTGACTTCTGAGGATGGATCATTTTAAGTTGGAATTTTGAAAGTGAAAGCCGTAGTTGAGGAAACTTGAAATTCGCTGTTTTCTTGCTTTTGTCAAATTGCTTTTGAAAACTACTCGAACCTGTTCCTTGGTGAAAATTCGTGCAGTTAAAAAGGATTTTATTTCCTTGAACAGGTGAATTCCAAACAGGGAGGATCACCATGCAAGGAGAAACACGTGGTCCTGCTCAGCCCCGTGGGAAAGATCGAGATATCTGGGTGTGAAACGGGCTTACATGAAATAAAACTTCCCAAAATGAGCGTGCTGCCAAGTGGGTGAGTTCATGTCCTATTGATCCTGTGGTTATGTTCGTGCTGGAGGAAGGAGATTGCCCAGAGGATCTAAGAGCACGCTTGTTTTTGCCAGTCGTGCTGGGAGCTCAGTGCTTGCTCCTGGGAGAGGCAGGAGGAGCCTCCAGTGCCTTTAAGGACTCCAAAACACATCAATTCCTCTGCTGCATCAAAAATATTATCAAAGAAACATTCTAAACTATAAGTGTTTTTAATGTAAATTTTGGGAAAACCTCCTGCCTCCTTTAATTTTTGGCACACGTATAAATCTGCCACTGAGGGTAAAATCTCCTTGCATACCTCACAAATCTTGCAGACCTACATCTATTTTTATATTTTTATATTTTTCTATGTAGATCTATGGTCCAACAGGTAAGAGCAGGATGGACTGATTGTTTTAATTATTGTGTAGTACTCGTGAGAGCTTCAGTTGTTTTTCCAGAGCTGTAATGTCTTCTGGAGTTGGGAGCAGATCCCACGTGGCAGTGGAGAGATGTCTCAAACACAGGCCTGGCTGAGGAGGCATCAGTGCATTTTCCTGTTCATTGTGAGTTGTGGTCAATCTGCTGGAGTCCCTCTGTCCTGGTCAGATCTTTGAGTTTTGCTTATTTGTGAGGAAATGCTCAGTGACATTGCTAGAAGGAACCTTGAATTCATTCAGAATTAGATGCTCAATTTCTATGCCAAATTTCTTTGCCAAAATCAAGACTTCTTTGACTATCTCAGACTTCTCTAAGACTGGTCTCTCAACTGGGTTTGGTGATTAAATTCCACTTTTCCACAGTCTGCTACATCGATGCTCTCACTGACAAGACTCAAACAGATCTGGCTTCCTTTTCTCCCCGTTGTCTTTTTTTCATCCTGTCTTTTCTTCTGAAATTCTCCATGGATTTGTAGGATTTCTGTTTTCCTCTTTTATTCTCCTTGTAACAGAAATGGGTGTAAAATCAATCAGGAATGTGAAGCATAATGTGTGTTCTGGCTGAAATGTGATTTTGCCTCCCATATGAAAACCCTGAAGCCTCTGGATTTCCCAGGTTTGCCAGCTCCAATGATATGGAAAGAAGTGCTTCACTTTCTTTCTGGTTTAAGTGCTGGATTTCTGCTGGTGAGGAGTGCAAATAAAGGGGTATTTAGGATAAAGTTGAAACTTGCCTTGGCTGCAGAGCAAAATCTGCCTGGAGAACAGCCCAGGGGATGAGGATCTTCACCCTGTGAAGGGCGAATGTCAGTAAGTGGGGGGAATAAGAGCAGGAAAAAGATGTGGGGGCTCTCAGAGCCATTTTTAGGGATGGATGCTGCTCTTTGACCAGAATATCTGGTAAAAAAATCAGGTTTTGTTTTACCAGAATACCTGGTTTGCTCACCTGTAACGTGGCCACGTTGGCTGGTTGAAGGTTCTCGTGATCTTGCTCTTCAGCAGAGGTTGAACAGTTTGGATCCTTTTCCTAATTTTTAAATTTTTACCTGTTCTTGATCTTCAGTTTTCTCAGTGGTGAGCTGACTTCCCTTCATCTTGAGGCATTAGTGGCATCTTGATAACTCTTAACCTCACAGGCTGCATGATTTATGTGCAAAAATTGTTACATTAGAGGGTCTATTGCTCAGGAGAAACTCAGAAGTTAAAGGCAAGAAGAGTATTTTTACGATTGCTTTAAGAATTTAAATCTTAAGAAGGAAGGTGGGACTTCCTTTTGTCTTTAGCACTGATAAAGTTCTAAAAATTTTAAAGCCATCTGTAAATGTTTGTGCTGAAGTATAACATTTAATCTCTTCTACTCATTGCTAGTGAATAGTTGTTAAATCTGGCCTCATTATTTTCGACAGAATAAAATAAAAACAAAGCAGTGCCTGGTGTTTCTCCTAACTGGCTAATAAACGCCATGGCAAGAACATTGGGTGGAAAAAAAAAACCATAAGAAACATAAAAATTGATTTTAATGGACCCCTGTCAGAGAGAACCATAATGAGCACAAGTCTGGTAATAAATATTGGTATTCTGCTCCACGGTGCTTGGGACTTCTCATGTGGAATTGCATGTAACAATCAATAGAGATTTTAGGGTTTTTTAACAACAAAAATAAGTAAACCTTTGAAATATATAAATACTTAAGACTTGCAATCTGTCAGACAAACCTGGTAGTTGTAGGAAAATCTGATAAGAGCCCCTGGTTAATGGCATAATCGCTTTGTGGAGATCTCGCTCTATTTTACAGCTTGTAAAATGCTGTGCAATTAATCACCTGAGATTACAGCCTCCTCACTGATGGCTCTCCTTAAAACTTAAGAACACAGACTATAATGGAGCCTAAAAGGAGAAGCAACAAAGTAAAACCTGGTTTCAGTATGCTTGAAAGAAATTGATCTATTAATGAGATGAAACTAATTGTAATAACCTGAGGTTATTCTGCTCCTCGGGAAGCTGCCGGGCTTTGAAAGTCCAGACACGTCGCAGTGGGATGGTTTCTTTTGGAGAGGAGGAATTTTTATCCAGGCTTGTGGAATCCATGATGTGGATCCCATTCCTGGAACTGGATGGGGCTTGGAGCAGCCTGGGACAGTGGAAGGTGTCCCTGCCATGGCAGGGGTGGCACTGGGTGGGCTTTGAGGGCCCCACACCAGTCCGGGATCCTGTGATAAGGATGCCTTGATCAAACAAGTCCCTGAAGTTTTGACATCTTAATCTGGACAAATTTATCTGTTTTTAAGAACTTCAGCTTCACAGTTTGTATTTAAAAAAAAACCTCTTAAGTATATACAAGTTGTGTATGTGTATTATATATATATTACATGTATTATATATATATATTACATGTAACAGTTACATAATATATATATTATTATATATAATATATATTAGTAGTATATTTTTTTTTATTTCATGCTGTATCAGCTGTTGTAGTTTTTTGTCCAGTACATACAAATTTAATGATTAGTTTTGATCACTATTCCTCCAACATCCCTGCCTGAAATATTGCAAATGTTTAACACTATTTGCTCATGCCCAAAAAAACCCCTCACTTTTCTTTTACTGTTCTTTTACTTCTGAGTGTCTTCAGCAGCTTTGGAGTTTCAGAATTAAGGGGTTTTTTTAATTTCGGGTTTTTTTGTTGTTCTGCTGACAGCTGTGGTGTTCCCACACCGGGGCGACTCTGTTTTGAGAAGCCTTGTCTCATTCCAGAGGTGGAGGGGGAAATTGTCCCCTTGGTGAGCAGGGGATCCCACTCCTG
>VWZW01000639.1:235434-264589 GCA_013397115.1 Edolisoma coerulescens | reverse complement strand
AAATTGATCTATTAATGAGATGAAACTAATTGTAATAACCTGAGGTTATTCTGCTCCTCGGGAAGCTGCCGGGCTTTGAAAGTCCAGACACGTCGCAGTGGGATGGTTTCTTTTGGAGAGGAGGAATTTTTATCCAGGCTTGTGGAATCCATGATGTGGATCCCATTCCTGGAACTGGATGGGGCTTGGAGCAGCCTGGGACAGTGGAAGGTGTCCCTGCCATGGCAGGGGTGGCACTGGGTGGGCTTTGAGGGCCCCACACCAGTCCGGGATCCTGTGATAAGGATGCCTTGATCAAACAAGTCCCTGAAGTTTTGACATCTTAATCTGGACAAATTTATCTGTTTTTAAGAACTTCAGCTTCACAGTTTGTATTTAAAAAAAAACCTCTTAAGTATATACAAGTTGTGTATGTGTATTATATATATATTACATGTATTATATATATATATTACATGTAACAGTTACATAATATATATATTATTATATATAATATATATTAGTAGTATATTTTTTTTTATTTCATGCTGTATCAGCTGTTGTAGTTTTTTGTCCAGTACATACAAATTTAATGATTAGTTTTGATCACTATTCCTCCAACATCCCTGCCTGAAATATTGCAAATGTTTAACACTATTTGCTCATGCCCAAAAAAACCCCTCACTTTTCTTTTACTGTTCTTTTACTTCTGAGTGTCTTCAGCAGCTTTGGAGTTTCAGAATTAAGGGGTTTTTTTAATTTCGGGTTTTTTTGTTGTTCTGCTGACAGCTGTGGTGTTCCCACACCGGGGCGACTGTTTTGAGAAGCCTTGTCTCATTCCAGAGGTGGAGGGGGAAATTGTCCCCTTGGTGAGCAGGGGATCCCACTCCTGACTTCTGTGGGCAGTAACACAAGCCGTGGCTTTCCCTCTGCTGAATATTTACAGCCCAGGATGCTTTGGAAGCGTGGGCTGTTGACTTGGCGTGGGGATGGCAGCAGGAGCGGTTTCTCCCTGTGTCGCAAAAATCCAGATTCTCTCAGGAATTCCCTTTTCCCTCAGGAAAAGTGCCCTGGTTTTCCCAGCTCCCTGCCTGCTCAGCATGGGCCGGGGGTTCTCTGGGCTGCACGTGTGCTGGGGCAGGGAAATACAGTGGGAATTAGAGGGTTTCAGTAAAAGGGCTGTAGTAGAACATGTTCTGAGGGAAACTGAGCAGCTTCCAGTGTGTGGTTGGAAAATCCTGCTGGGCATGGGGGGGTGAACACCATCATCCTGCTGATGAGTGTGTGTGACATGAAAGTTAAATTTGCCGTGTGAAAGGTGGGCACAGATCCCAGGTGATGCTCGTAGCCCTAATATGGGATATTATTTATTCACCTTGGGATTTGAGGGTACCACCATGAGAAGTTGAGCTTTTCCACTGCAAAGCTCAGCTGAGCAGCTGTGGTCTGTCACTGCCATCCTTGGGTGGGATGTCCTGAGATGTGGATGATTTGGGGACAGCCCCTCCTGGCTCTGGGCTCCTGCAGTCTGGGGCTGCTGGGGTGTAGGAGCAGCTCAAGCTCGCCAGAGGAGCCTGAGCTCCCATCTCCTGCAGGAGACAGGAGCTGCAGGTCTGCTCCTCCTCCATGGGCTGGGGAGTTGTGTTTGCTGGTGTGGACGTGAACCTGGATTTGGGAGACTGCAGAGAAGGTGTTGGGTGCTTCATGTGTGTTTGGGAAGGAAAGTTGGGCAGCCTGACTTGCTGTAGTGTTTGGAAGGTCAAACCTGCATTTTCCTGGTGCTGTAGGAATGCACCCAGACTTCCCTTTGCACTCTTTTGGAAGCAGTGTGGTCCCATCTGCCCTCTGCCTTCCCTGCAGGTTATTTGCAATTTTCTTCAATGTTTCATTTCCCTCCATCTTACTGAGAGAGATCAGAGGAGGAGGAACAAGGAGCCAGTTTGGCCCTTCCTGTGTTATTAATCTGCCTAAACCTTTTAGGGTGAATCTGCAGTTCAAGAGGTTCGCCAGGGTTTCAGTCAATCTCTCTGCCACTGTAACATTATCAGAAACTCTCCAGAACCTCAATTTAAGCAGGTTTCCAGCTATTAGGGATGGAAGGAAAATCTCAAGTGTGTGCAAAGGCGGTGGATGCAGCGGGGCAGGGAGTCTGATAAGAGCCTAGAACAATAACTTGGAGAGGTGTGAACCACTCTGTTCATCTCTGAGGCATTTAATCATAGCCAGTGGTGATGGTTTAAATGTCAACTTTGCTAACTGTTTCATTCCTCATACTGTAAAATTTACTGTGAGTGATATCTCACTTTGATGCCACAAGTGGGAGGCATTTGGGAGACTGCCACTCCTCCTGTTTTTCCAGGGAGCATCCGCCAAGGCTTAGAAACTTAGTGGAGCTCAGGGGCACAGTAAAAACCCCCTGAAGGAGGTTGGGGTGTGGCTACTCTGCTGCTTGGAATGGATTCCTGGTTTACCATGAACATCTGACGGGACTTATGTGAGTAGAGGATTATTGGCAATGTGGCTTGGAAGAGGCTCCACTCTTCCTCCTTCAGTTCTTCCTTGAAATTACTGTGTAACAACAGAGATTTTCTATTGAAATGGTGCAGGATAAAAGCTGAATGAGCCAGAGAACGTACTTGGAGTAAAGAAGTTACCGGGTTTGGGATGAGCTCAAATGGAGAGTGGGAGCAGGGAAGAGAAAGGTTGTGCAGAGAAGGGAACGGAGCTGGGAAGGGGCTGGAGCCCCAGGAGCGGCTGAGGGAGCTGGGAAAGGGGCTCAGCCTGGAGAAAAGGAGGCTCAGGGGGGCCCTTGTGGCTCTGCACAACTCCCTGACAGGAGGGGGCAGCCGGGGGGGTCGGGCTCTGCTCCCAGGGAACAGGGACAGGAGGAGAGGGAACGGCCTCAGGCTGGGCCAGAGAGGCTCAGGGTGGAAATTAGGAAAAAACTTTTCACGGGAGGGGATCGTAAAGCAGTGGAACAGACTGCCCAGGGAGGTGTTGGAGTTCCCATCCCTGGGTGGGTCCAAGCTTGAGGACGTGGTTGGTGGTGCTGGTTGATGGTTGGGTTTGGTGGTCTTGGAGGTCTTCTCCAGCCTTAACAATTCCGTGATTCTGTGTTAAAACACCAGTGACCATGGACAAGTCCAGCAACCACTCCACCTGTTCTTTACTTCTGAGGTACCTTGTTCCCAAAACCTTCAACGTTCTGCTTTGGCTCAGAGAGCACCTGGTTCTCCAGGGTGATGCTTGTTCAAATCCATATGGGATTTTAGCCTTTTAACCCCTCAGAATGCCGGCAATGTTGGTTTTCATACTGATGAGCAGAGTGAGAGCCTGTTTGTGGTGCCTGTGTGGAGCAGTCACCAGAAGAAGATCACTCTCATATTAAGTCTCTCTTTCAAAACCTTTCATTTCCGAATATCTTTTAACTTGTGGCACAAAGCTCTCACAAATCTCATTGAGTTTTCTGCCACTTGTCCTGGAAACAAAACATGCAGATGCCTGGGTAATAGGGAGATGATGCTTGTTACTTCAAATTACTTCAAACTAACAGGAAAGTATATTTTAAAAAATAGGAAAGAAGGGAAAAAAGAAATATTACCGTCTCTGGTAGAAGTCTCTACAAATATCCAGGCATCAATCTTTATTTCAGCAGATTCAATGGATGTGGCAGGAAGAGTTATTATATAGCATAGTGCTCCTTTTATTAAAAATAAACTGGGCTAGGGTTTTTCATAGTTTCTTGTGGAGATGCTACAGATTGTTTATGCGGCATCAAGCTAAGAAAACTTTTTATTGGAAGTGCTGTTTCCAAAACTTAAACAAAATAACTTCCTGTGTGCTTTTAGTGTTTAGCCTGACAGGTAGTACAGCTCAAAGATGTGGTTTCACATGGTTTTAGAAATGGTTTGTGGGCAAAGTTTTACTGTCAGGTCTGGCTGCTGACTTTAATTCTGCATGATTAGCAAAACCCACGTTCCTCTCTCACGGAAGCTGAAGTGAATCTTGAGCAACTCCACTGTAATCAATACTAGACTGTAGCTGGGTTATTTTCCCTGACAGCACGGCTGCATTTCTATTATCTGTCAAAGTCAGCATTGCAAGATTCAAACAGGAGTGGGTTTTGTGAGTCTTCAGTGGTGGTTTTCTCCTGAAATCTTGGCAGAGAAGCCTTTGAGAGCTCAGCGTAAAAAAATAAAAGTTCAGATTTTTTGGTGGATGAGAGGCTGGCCATGAGCTGGCCATGTTCACTCAGAGCCCAGAGACCCCCTGAGCCCTGGGCTTATCCCAGCCTGGGCAGCAGGGAGGGGGATTGTGCCCCTGTGCCCAGGTGAGCCCCCACCTGCAGAGCTGCCCCAGCCCTGGCCCAGCACGGGAGGGACCTGGAGCTGCTGCAGCCAGGCCAGAGGAGGCACCAAATGATCCGAGGGATGGAGCAGCTCTGCTGGGAGGGAAGGCTGGGAGAGCTGGGGGTGCTCACCTGGAGAGGAGAAGCTCTGGGGTGACCTCACTGTGGCCTCCCAGTGCCTGAAGGGGCCACAGGAAACATGGAGAGAGACTTGGGACAAGGGATGGAGGGACAGGACACAGGGAATGGCTTCCACTGCCAGAGGGCAGGGATGGATGGGATATTGGGAAGGAATTGTTCCCTGGGAGGGTGGGCAGGCCCTGGCACAGGGTGCCCAGAGCAGCTGTGGCTGCCCCTGGATCCCTGGCAGTGCCCAAGGCCAGGCTGGACATTGGGGCTGGGAGCAGCCTGGGACAGTGGGAGGTGTCCCTGTCCATGGCAGGGCTGTGAGGTCCCTTCCAACCCAAACCATCTGTGATTCTACAAACCCCTGCAGTGCTGGTTCTCCTCAAAGCCTGCACGTCGCTCCCATCACAGCCTTTGGTGGTCAAGGCTCTCCAGGTTGCTGTTACAGACACCTGTCAGTAAAACACTCATGGAGTTCATTTCTGTCCCTCAAGGAGAGCTTCAGGAGGGGTTCCTGTTATCCAGACCCAGGTGTGTCTGTGCTCACACCCCTCTGTTTAGTCCCAAAACACCTCTGTGCCTTTAAATTATTCCCAGCATTATCTGTGCATCTAAATTTTTTTCAAGGACCACAGAAGTCAGGGAGGAAACCCAAGATGAAGATTTGCAATATTTAAAACAGCCCCTAATTCTGGTACCTAATAGAAACATAATCCATGTCATTATGCAGCCCATTTTCCCATCCTTATAGCAAGGATTTGCAATGGGAAAATGCTCCAGTGCATTAATCTACCTCTGGCACGAGAAGTGGAAAGGTTCCACTCCTGGCCTGAATTACTCCTGGCGTTAGTAAAGACACACCAGGCACTGTATCTGTGGCACAGCACAGGGCAGGGCATCAGGAAGGGATTTATTCTCTGTGGAATTTCTCGAGGAGATGATGCTGCGTAGACAAATTCTCATGCTCCTCCTTGGCGAAATCATTTCTCAGCACTATTACAGCTCTACATCTTCCACACTAGAAAAAAAAGAGCCATATTTGTGGTATTTTCAAGTGGGTGTCTGCACAAGTTATATTATCTAATACAGTTTGTTGTTATTTTTGCCATTTTAAAATACCAGCACAGTAAAACGTGATCACTGGGCTGTTATAACGTGTCTTGCTTTAGGAGTCTTGGCCAACCATGAGAGGTCTTCTCCCACCCCAGCTGAGCAGCAAAGCTCTGTGTTCTGCACCCTGGAACTGGGCTGTTGGTGTTCAGACACGTCACTGTCTGTGTTAATATTCAAGGTTTGGCAACATCAGATCAGTGTCGTGGGTCAGTGACACTGACCAGTAGAAATCATGGAATGGTTTGGATTGGAAGGGACCTCAAAGCCCACCCAGTGCCACCCCTGCCATGGCAGGGACACCTCCCACTGTCCCAGGCTGCTCCAAGCCTCAATGTCCAGCCTGGCCTTGGGCACTGCCAGGGATCCAGGGGCAGCCACAGCTGCTCTGGGCACCCTGTGCCAGGGCCTGCCCACCCTCCCAGGGAACAATTCCTTCCCAATATCCCATCCAGCCCTGCCCTCTGGCATTGGGAAGCCATTCCCTGTGTCCTGTCCCTCCATCCCTTGTCCCCAGTCCCTCTCCAGCTCTCCTGGAGCCCCTTTAGGCCCTGGAAGGGGCTCTGAGCTCTCCCTGGAGCCTTCTCTTCTGCAGGTGAACACCCCCAGCTCTCCCAGCCTGGCTCCAGAGCTGCTCCAGCCCTTAGAGCATCTCCGTGGCCTCCTCTGGACTCTCTCCAGCAGCTCCGTGTCCTTCTCATGTTGAGGAGCCCAGAGCTGGACACAATTCTCCAGGGCCCTCTCAAAGGGAGAGGGGGAGAATCCCCTCCCCTGAGCTGTTGGTCACACTCCTCGTGATGCATCCAGGATGCCGTTGGCTTTTTAATGTTGGATGGTTTTTCCCAGTTCCAGCTGGAATTGGCAGCTGCGGTTCCTGGTCTTTCCTGGCCACGTTGGCTCACACATTTCAGTGAAACTCCAAAGATCTCACCCTGCCAGTGCTTGTGCTAATTATGGCTGTTCTTAAAATGCCTCCCGTAATTCCTTCTATAAAAAGAATTTAAGACTTGGTAGGACAAAGCCCAGTAAATCACCCTGGAGCTCGGAGCTGGGAGGGAATGTGTGTCCTTAACCCCCGGCTGCTTCTGCAATGGCTCATCTCTGCCATTCCAGGGATTTGCAGGGAAATGGCAAATGCTCCTCAGAACCCCATGCTGGGAGAGAAAGAGTTAAATTCTAAAACCTTACCCTGTAACTGTAAATGCCATTTTTCTTTCTTCACAAATGTAACCTTTTAACATTTATTTTTAGCTTTTACATTAATATATGTAAAAATATTAAAAGCTCTTGTATATTACATTAAAAACTTATGTCAGCTGCCCTGCTTTTTCCTATTTATTAAAACTTTTCAAGCAGTGAAAACATTTTACTTGTTAATGAGGGGAAGAAGGAAAATTAATGACATAGAGCTCGGATCTTCCAAGATGTCTCCTTTTAACCATGCAAAACCAGCTCTTTTCCCACACTATGTAGTTTAATTTCTGTGTTAGGGTTCAGTAAGCAAATGCAAATAGATTTAATGATTTGCATCAGTAGATCACTTCTCAGTTTAATATCCTCTGATATTTTGGTCAAGGACTTTTTCTTTGGAAGGCTAGTGCTGTTTTGTGGAGGAAAAATATTAATAATGGTGGCATTGTGAGGTTCAAGTAAAGCAAAGGGGAAATGTATAACTTATTCAAAGGCAGCATCTCACATTATCTTCTCACTAAGATCATGCAGTGGAAAAAGTTATCGGGGAAAAGACACTTAAGAAATAATTGTGAATTGCTGATCATATTAAACATTTAGTGCTGGTTTCCATCTCACATCTCATTCTCATTTTCTGTCAGGGTGTTCAGAGTCTCATCAGATTGGCAGTCATGTGAGGTACCTCGCCCTGGGATGGGGAGTTGTCTTCTCTTTACCAGGAATAAACAGGAGCTGTTCCATCAATCCAGGGTTGGGATGGTTTCTTTGGAGCCAGCAGTATTTGCCTTACTTAAATCTAACTTTTCCAAATTCCTTAAAATGCTTATTCATTAAATGAAAATAATTCCAAGGATGGATCTCTTGTAGATTGACCCCACCAGCTCATCTTTGCTGGTTCTCCCCGATTCTGGGTAAGCAGAATTAAATTCCTGTTGGCTTTTGAAGAATTTGAAGTTGTTTGGGGCACATAAATCCTTCAAGTGATAAATACTCATAATTGCCTTGTTGCTTATTAAAATGGGCACTTGCTGGTGATGAAAACTTTTTGATTGCTTCTCAATTTCTGAGTAACTGTCGTGGTCAGCTGATGAAATGAGGTTTGGAGCATTTCTCAATTTGTTTGTTTAATTTTGACCTTTGAGGGGCTTACGGCTGTAGGCTGCTGGTATGTAAATTGTCACTTGTACTAACAGATTTTTCAATCGTGTTTTATTTCCCTGTTATTATCGTCATAATGTAGATTTAGACATGAAGTCAGGATTGTCTGCAGGCTGTGGCAGAGGACTTTTCTTCCGCCAGCTCAGAGCAAGAAATAATGAGATTAAGTTAGAAACTTTGTCCTTTAGGTTCCCAGCCAGTTGTTTTCCTGTCATTTGTTTTTCCTGTGCTTTATTGATGCACGTCCCCCCGGTTTTGTCATCCCACAGTTGGGTTTTGCTTGTGCTCAGGTGATGATGATGAACAGCCTCTCTGTGTATCCTGCTGCTGGCGATGCTCCATCAGTGTCACAGCCTGCGAGGGTGCAGGAGTTTATTGTTTCGTAGGTGCTCTCGTGCAGCTGCTGATTTAAAATGTACACACACACAGAGATTTGGTCATGGGGATGCTGGGCAGACACTGCCAGGGTGGTTCCTGTGGTCAGGAATGGTGTCCAGTGCTTGCTGACAGAGTTTTAGTGGAAGAATGCTGACTGCTTTCTACTCCTGATGGAAAGCCTGTCTAGAGTTTGAAGGAAAATGTTCAAAAAGATGAATTTTTTCCATATTCATGGACCCACACTGGTAAAGGTCTTGATATGTTTCAGGACCAAGCTGAGGTAGGCTGCTCACCTTAGTAAAATTTAGTATCTGCAGATTGTCCATCCAGATTGTTTATCTGGGTGATAAACTGGCATTCCAGGCTTTTTCCTTTAGGCATTGAATCACTGAAAGGCCTTGAAAGTTCCCTTTGAAACAGATGCTCTTACAGTCATTCCTGCTCCAATAGGAAATGTCTGGATTGTTCCTAAAAGTGGGATCAGGGTTGTATCTCGGGTAGCTGCCCAGGAGAACAAGTCTCCCTGAAAGAGTGGTGGGTGGTTCTTGAGTGGGAACATAAAAAGCATTCCTGGTGCTCCCTAGGAACATTCATGGCCAAGTGACCTCTGCGTTTATTGGTGTGTGTGAAGCACCATGGGAGGACACCAAGGTTTTGATGGTCACTTGCCACAGAGCTCCCGTGGTGCGGGGATGCTGTAGGAAACTATGGAATCACCATCCCTGGAAGCGTTCAAAAACCATGTGGATGTGGCATTTGAGGACATGGTTTAAAGGTGAACGTGGTGGTTCTGGTTGATGGTTGGACTTGATGATCTTAAAGGTCTTTTCCAACCTTAACAAGTTTGTGATTCTTTGATTTTATTAATATATGAAATACGTCTGTGCTGACCAAAAACTTTCAGCTGGATAACTGCAGAAACATGCTGGTGTGTAGATGCCTGGATATATGGGCAAAGGAGGATGGAGAATATTTCCTGCCTTATTTTTTCAACTCTTCAAGTTCAATGATCTGACTTGGGGGAGGAGTTGTGGAAAGTTTAAAGGCTGGATGAAACTTGGCCATAAATATAAATCAGCTCCTATTAAGGCAATTTGAGCTGTAATACCTCAATAATTTGGAAGTAGTCATTCTTCACGCTCCTGAATGTTCTTCACCTCTGAGAAGAGTTTGTTCTAATTTTAAATGGACACCTGAAGAATATAGAAAATGTCTTCTGTTTGTACCTCTGAAATTCCAAAGTCCACACTGACCAGATCATTGCACCATGGACTGTCTTGGCTCTCTCCACCTCTACCTGAATTCTTTGAAACAGCCTGGTTTGCTTTAATTTTTTTCTGCTGATGGTGGCAAGGATGACAAACCAAGGTGGATACAGTTGTTTGTGGGGTTTTTATTGATTTCTTGAATATTTTAGGAGGTTTTTCTGCCTTTGCTGCTCTGGTTGTGTTAAACCAGATCCCGTTTTGCTCCGCTGGTTGTGATTCCTGTTGGTCATGGTCGGGATCACCTCTCAGCTCCTGTAGGTCAGAAGTTCTCTGCAGGCTGGGTAATATTGCTTGTGCCTCTGAGGTTGTCCAGATGCTCCTCATTTGTGCAGATATCCTCTGGGCTTTGAGATTTATGTCCCAGTGTGGAACAGAGGATATCCTCAGGGCTGTGATAGCGTGTCCCGCTTCCTGCCTGTTCTGGGAAATGCGGCTTGGAATCCTTTCTCGTAGGACTTGCAGCAATAACAAAAGCAGACAGGAACAACAAAAACTTTCCTGATAGGTGTGATTGCCAGTGCGTGCAGGTAGTTTGAAAATGAACAAGGAATCTGTTGTCTGAAGTGAGGATAAATCACAGTAAAAAGATGTCAGATGGCCAAAAAAACAACCCTCAGGTATAAGGAAGCTGAAGGAAAACAAAAATATACATTCTTGATGACACTTTTTACTTGCTGATAGCGCTGTGTTCACATCTGGCATACTGAGCTTCCCTCTGATGTGAATCTAGAATATTGAATTCTTTTATAGGCTACAAAATGGCTTGTACAGTATAATTTCACACTTTGAAAGCAGTGTCACCCAAACAGTCACTTTTAGGGATTTTTAGGACTGAAGATTTGCTGCTTTTTTTTGTTGCTGTTTGGTATTTGTAACTTGTACAGGAGTGGCAATGAAGGGCTGCTTTGGGTTGGCTTTAGCACCTGGATCACTGAAGATATTGCTGAATTATTGTGTTGCTTATTGATGTTTATTCCAAAAGCGTGCTGCATCTTAATTCTTAGTTTTGTGGAAATCTTGAAAAGAACTATCAGAATGAGGACTTATTTACTAATTTATTGTGTATTATCATTGCAGAAATAATGAAAAAAATGGTATTGATTCTGCCACTTTTTTGTATTACCTTTCTGCTTTGTCTGCATTCACATTGTAACTTTGTCTTCACTCCATACATTTCTCTCAGGTCTATCACTTTGTTATCAAAATTCCATAGTAATTAGGATGATTTATGACCGAGGGAACTCTAACTCACACAACTGCAGGCTCTGTCAGAGTGGCACTGGCAGAATTGGAAGGTCTGCTTTGTTTTGGGCTGCAGAAGACACATCTGTGAACATTAATTGGGAAATACCTTTTTATTCACCCAGCACTTCTAAATTGGGAGTCTTGTTAAGGAATGACTTCCCATCTTGAGTGAACATGACTCATTATTTCAGTACATTTTCCCTGCTTTTCAGAGGTGATTCTTTTCTCTGGCAACTTCTGAATGTTCAACCATGATAAAGTTGTGAAATGTTGTTTGTTGTGCAGGGAAAACACCCATCCTTCTCCTGGTGTGAAGGCATTTCTGGAGCCTGAAAGGAGAAGGAAATATTTTTTCTTTTGGTATAGGAGTAAAACTGATTCCAGAAAAAAAAAAATATTTTTGGAGGAGTTTATTTTTCAAGCTATAGATATTAATGCAACGCATGGCCAGAGGTCTTCAGTCATGGAGCAGCTTTCAGGTCTCTAGGAATAGAACAGTTAAATTATGCCACAGCTGACCTCACAAAAAAACCTGAGCTTGAGGGGAGGTTGAAACTCATCCAATGTCCTCTAGCTTTGTTCTAGAAAACCTCATTTAGGGTGAAGCCCTCTTTGGTTTGCCGGGGCCGAAGCAGCACAAACGCTGCTCTGTTTGCAAGATGCAATATTTAGCCATGATGCAGATGCCTTCCCTCATAATGGATGTGAATGGACCTCACATGAATGCCAATGAATGTGTAGAGAAAAATTAAGCTGCAGTTTGCTGCTGTTATTGCACGTTTTACAACAGAATTGCTGCCAGTTGTGTGAGGTCTTTAGTGTTTGACATCAGCTCCGACGCTGCCAGAGCGTGGATTTTGATCTTCCAGTAAAAAGTTTCCCATCTTTATCATCTTAAAATACCTTCAAGGGTAGGCAACTGTCTGGAGCTTCTGGCTTCGGAGTTTAGGAATGTTAATGTGTAATGATGAGGGAAAAGAGTTGATGGCAGGGTTTTAAAAAGGCATAAAAATATAGCCAGTTGTGTTAATGAATGTGCTTACTGAAGATTTAAGGTCATATGCTTTTTTAGTGTTCTCCTGTAACTAAACACATCCCAGTGTGTTTTATTTGAGCTGCTTTTGCTCAGGCATCTTAGAATCCCAGACAGGTTTGGATTGGAAAGGATCTTAAAGCCCATCCAGTTCTACCCCGTTATGGGCAGGGACACCTCCCACTGTCCCAGGCTGCTCCAGCCCCAATGTCCAGCCTGGCCTTGGGCACTGCCAGGGACTCAGGGGCAGCCACAGCTGCTCTGGGCACCCTGTGCCAGGGCCTCCCCACCTCACAGAGAAGGATTTCTTCCTAATCTCTAATCTCAACCCATCCTCTCCCACTTCAGAACTGTGTGAGTTGTGCTTAGAAGCACCCAGGGTTTGTGCTGAGGAGCAGCAGGTGGTGCAGGAATGGCTCGTGAGCCCTGAGAAATGGAGCAGCAGCATCACAACTCCCTGGGCAGGGCCGTCCTGGTGCAGCCAGCCCTGCTGTGGTACCTGGTATCAGACCTGTGTGGAATTTCCTTGGAGCAGTGTGAGCATCCCTGTCTGCCTCCGTCCCTGGAGGTGTGTCAGTCGTGACAGGCTGGAGGTGTCTGTGGTCAGCCTTCATCTCTTGTCTTTGTCAGGTGCAGGAGGGGACCAGGAGGAGACTGTAGGGGAGCTGGAACAATTTCCAGGGAGAGGGAAGTGATGGGGCATTGCAGGGAAGGAGCAGTGAAAGCAGTGATTGTCACAGCGAGCTGGAATCCAGCCCTGGCTCGTGCAGCCGTTTGTGCTGGGCTGGCAGGGTGGGTGGCAGGTGATGGCAACCCTGGAGGAGAGGGGACATGGAGAGTCCTGTCCTGTCCTCTGCAGGGGACCCCCGAGCACGGTGTCCTGTGTGATACTCGTGTGGCACCTTGGGGTTTGCTCATTCCGCATTAATTTTTGGCATTCTGGGGTGGCAGTAAATGAATAGTTAATGTGTGACACCACAGGAACAGCGAGGTGGGTGTGAAACACCTCAAAGAAATGGGGACTTTGTTTGCCTGGGACAACTGTTTGGTGTAGTGGTTTCAAAAATAGGATTATCTCCATTGCGTCGGTGACTTCCCCAGAATCCCTGTGCTGGCACAGCACAGGGCTGTTTTTCCCAGCTGGAAGATGTGTCTTTTAGGGCGTGGAGCTGCATGTGGCCATACTGGGAATAAGTCCCTGTAGCTCCCAGGCTGTGTGCCTGAAATGTCTCCTGAAAATGTCCCTGTCCTCCTGGAAGTCTCAAGCAGTGCAGCAGGATGAACACCCCCTCTGTGTACAGTAGGAACTGTTTTGTGAGGATTCTGAACTTCGCAGGTCTCTCTCCATATGTACAGCTTTGTGCTTGAGAGAGGGTTGAATATTGACCTAATTTGTCTTTTAAAAGGACACAGAGTTTTACTGGAATACTTATGCTATTGAAGTAGACAAATGCAGGTGCTATTCCTCTGGTAGTCGGTGCAGAAGGTTGATGTGCTCTAAGATTTACTGTGCATCACCTTAGCCATCATTCCCATAAGTATTAATTTTAACTCCACTAATAAGAAACTGAACAAAAGTGGAATTATGAGTTCAGTAGTATTCTATGAAAGGTCAGTTGTTAAAAAGGCAGAGTCTGACATTCTGTGAAAAAGGTGCCTTCATTAATCATCCTGATAGGATAGCATAGGATATTCTTGACCAGTACCCACCATCCTCACTGTGCAATGTGCTGAATTCCATGTATAAAAACAAGGATTAGGTGAAGGAATGCACAATGACCATTTTTTACTACTGTAACGTTACTATTTCTTTATTCAAAGTATAGAAAAATTAATGGAGACACTTTTATAAGGCGGACTGTCAGGATTTTAAAAGTTTGTTAATTTTATAGAATCATACATTGTAATGGGAGTAATATTTAAATACACAGTCGTAGGAATATAAATGCAGTAATACCAAACACCAATATTAATGTAATTTATAAAGTATTTATGACCTCTTAGAAGTATTTTCTTATTATGTTGTTTAAATATGCAGCTTTGCTTCACAATAATTCATCTCTGTAAATCCTGAACGATTACTCCTGTATGAACCCAGCAGTTTTAATTGCCACGTAAAATGTTTTCCTGGGTAAAATTATTATATTGAATTGTTTGTGTGTTTTTCCTTGTCCACCACAGTGATGGCAATTTGAAAGTTAATACAAATTATATAAATTATTAAGCACGGGCCTAGTGGAACATTAATCAGGAGAACATCTTTATTGTGACCGTTCCTGACAGATTATGTTCACCATGATGCCCATTAATGCACTGCATTGTGAGAGCCCATGTCCATTACAGAATCCCCTTTGTTACCAGTGTCAGGTCTAATTCAGGGCAGCAAATCTCAGGCCAGGTTGAATATCTTTTGGATATTTGATGGAAAAATGCTGTTTTGGAAGCGAGGGGCCTCACCTGCTTTAATTCTCTCCAAGTTATTAGGCTGTGTAGCAGACACTGTAAAATGCAAAGTCTGCAATAGTCTTTTTCCCTTTAATGTCATAATTTTGCATAATGGCTGTTTGTGCTACATTGACTAAGTCCATGGATTGCTTAACATAAGTGATTACATTTTCCTTTGATTATAAACTCCCTCCATTAGAACTACTGTACAAAAACTTGTAAATGATTTGTTGTTTAAGCTTTCTACTTCATTAGCTCCAACCCACACTCTACAAGAGCCATTGTCTAAGAGTTACTAATATTTGTAATGAGCTGTATAATATGGGCCCTTTTACTAAATTTAAAAACAGATGGTATCTGTTAACAACAGTTTATCATGCAAATTGAACCCTGGCAAAAATTCCTCTCGGTGGTTGCGTTGCTGTAGGCCAAATCCTGGTGTCTTGGTTGGGGTTTTGATGTTATAACAAGAAGAAATAATTGTTGTTTTCGGCAGTTGAGACAGAGGCAAACTAACCATGGTCGAAACTCCCTGAGAAGTAAAAATTCCCACCTTTTTCTCTGGTGAAAGATTTAGGTTTTCTTTCATGCCTTTAACACGTGCTTTAAGATTTACTTTCAAAATTTGTCATTTTTGCACATCCTGGCGGATTTTAGAGCTCTGTTCCTGTAATATCTCTCATTTAAGCCACGAAGCAGCTGTGAAGGAGAATTTCCCCTTTTGTGAGGAGTTGCACATATTGATCTCAACGAGTGAAAAGATCAGAGGATGTAATATACACATTTTTCTGTGAACTTTGAAAACGAGAGGAAAATTGGCTCACATTACACCAGCAGTCCTGAAATTATACTATCAAAAGAATCCTCTTGCACGGTATGTTTGTTGCTAATCCTGCATGGGGGAAGGCTTCAAAATTGAAGTAGAATGAGGACTCTGCTTGTAAATATACTCTTGTAATACCAATTTTCCCCCTCAAACTCTAAAAGATCAGTATTTTTTTTAATGTGAGGCGTTCTGAGTGCTTGAACTTATGCTCTTGGAAGAATACAGGGTCAGTCTTGTCTTTGTGTGCTGGAATTAATGCTAGAAAGTGGCAAAATCTGATCAGTTCTGTGCAGTTTCTCATTGCTGTTGGTGAATAGTGAGTCTCAGGAAGATCTCAGTTTCCCCACTGCCCATCCCATCTATTTGGGAAGAGGCATTTTGCCTGATCAGCCCCTTTCCTGCATTCCCAGCTCAGTGCCTGCCCTTTTTCTTCTGGAAGGGCAGGGAAAGAGGTGAGATGTGACAGAAGCCAGGGAAAACAGAAGGTACTTTTTAGTTTTTTCAAAGGAAATGCTTCATATTCCCAGCCAGGACCTTGGATTAAAGCCAGGACTGTTCCCATATGGAGAGGAGCATGGCAGGTGAGCAGAGGAGGGATTTTTGTAGACCAAGCCCAGGTGTAGGTTGGAGGTGATCCCAGGGAAGATGCTCTGAAGAGGGGGATCAGTTTGTCAATTTATACTCAAGCTATATCAATTTATACTCAGTTTATACTCATAGCAAAATCTCAGGTGAACAACTATCCAGCTTTCCTTTGCCAAGCAGCAAGTTGGGCCCTTGTCATTAAACAGCACAAAAATCATCCTGCTAATAAGCTCTGTACACACAGTTCCAGGGTAAAGGATGTTTGGGTGCAGGCTGTTGGTCCACATGTGGTAAAATCAGCGCCTCTTGAGGCACAGCCCTTCCTTTGGGAAGGATTTGAGCCTGGAGCCCCTTGTCCTAAGCCTTTGGCTCGTCAAGGCTCGAGTTCATTACTAAATTATGCTTTATTCAGTGGCTTATTTAATAATTTATAGTCCAAATTAATTGTCAAGCTCACAGGTGCACCTGAAAAGGTGTCACGTTCTGCAGAGGTGGTGGGAACTCCTCAATTCCACCATTTAATGTGGTTTGTTCAGGTCAAGTGATGTTTACTCGGACTCTTGGAATGTCCTTGTTCTCTCTCATCCACCTCCACCTCTGATTTGTCTCAGCTTTTTTGTTTCAGGGTGGTTTTTTAGACCTTTTTGGTTGGCCTAGGTCTCCTTCCTGCCATTCTGGAGGAGGGGTGAGGTGGAGATGGCTGGTTTATTCCCATCACCCGTGAATCAGAAGGTTTGAGACTCTTGGAATAGGGGTGAGACACCTGAAATAGTGTTAGTGAAATTAAATGATTAATTTTGGACGTGCATGAGCAGCTATGGCAGCCCCTGCCTGTGGGCACTGTCATTTGGAGGACGTTTTGCATCTCTTTGTGTTCCCCTCGCCCCCTTTGCTGAAATAAATACAAAATCAGTGTAGTGGTGGGTGCTGTGCTCCTCCTGCGCCCCCCAAAACTGGAGGAGCATCTCTGCTGTGAAACAGGGGGCCAGGCCCAAGCTCCCTGATGTAAAACCAAGGAACCAGGCAAGCCTGTTCTGTGAATAAAAATGGGAAATGCATTGAAGTCGAGATACAGTATCTTTGTAGTAATAAAAGCAGTAGTACAGATTTACTGGGGAAGGAGTTTTAACTGTAATACTGTGGAATAGTGGGTTATTTTGTGTTCAAGAGCTACATTTATCACAAAAATGATGATATACAAATCACTTCCATATCACAAAATGTTCTTGGTCAAAATTGGCTTGAGGCAAGTGATATCTTCGAGTAAACAGTATATGAAGACCATATCTTAAAATGATAGATCACCTAATTTTGTTCTGACAGAGGTTTTTGCCGCAACAAACATCTGTCACTGAAATACCAATTCAGAGATATGGAAGCCAAATTGTGGAGGTTTTCCAGTATTTGTCGCTCCTAACTTAAGAACACCGCTGTTAGTTCTGCAGATATTTGGAGATAGGAGGCAGCTTGTGGGTTTAACACCTTCAAGTATTTAGTTAAGTGTTTTAAGAGGTGGAAGGGTCTTTAAATGCAGATTAGCAACTTGGGAAGGGCTTTGGACCTGTGGGAGGGAGGGGATTCTCTTAATGTAAAGGGTGTGAGTCCTAAACACATCTGACCTGCCCTTTGAAATCAAATTTCTGACCCTGCTCTACACCTGAATATAAAATAATCATCAAAAATTGAAATTTTGTCTGGAGCATTTAGAGACGTGATTAAATTTTATTTGAAAGAGAGATGCAAAGGATATAAATGCAATAAAAATATAAATATCTGTTAAAAACACATCTGTTTCAATGGAAGCAGCTATTTGTGTGTGTCTAGTTAGCAGCTAAAAAACTAAACAGAAAAAATGCAAATCACTACTGAAATGAGTTTTTAAGTCTAGTTTGTGTTGACTTGTGGTAGGAAAATGAAATTTGGCTGCAAACTGCCACCATTCTGTGATATTTTGCAGACAGGATGAAATGGCAAATACCAGGTCCTTGGAGGAGGAAAGCACTTACTGGTCATGTCAGAAATCTTTCCAAGTTTATTATTATTATTGTACATCACATATTTTAGCCTAATTATTTTCAACCCCATTGATATTTCTTTAACTCTCTGTTAACGAGAACGTCCCTACCTCTGCAATTGCTTGGGTTCCGTTTAAATACATATAAATACAGCATAAATATGCAAGTACGTCACTTTTATTATTTTTTTTTTTAGTTATTAGTCCTTTTAAATGGTGCTGTGATCAGATCTGAAGTCTAAAGGATCTGTAAGAGCTTTGTTTGCTCCTCAAATACACACTTTAAGTTATTAAAATTTCTCAAAGTAAAACTGTGTTTGATTCAAATTTCTCTGGCTTAACTTAGTGTGGAAAATGGAAGCCAAATTTGAGCTTGGCAAATTAGAGATAATAAACAAGGTAGACCCAGAAGTTGGATTTTTTTACCTGTGTTATCAGTCTTTTTAATTACTTAATGGTTTTGGTGCATTATTTTATATACACACTTCTTATGTTCATTTGCAGTGATGCACTAATCTAAATTAATAAAATAATAAGTATGAAAGTTGCTAAAATAGTAGTAACCACTCTGTGAATTAAAGCTGTTGTAAGAATTACTGCAAGTTTGGGGATGTTAATACTCAAACTAGTGGGTTTCACAAGAGCTTGTCCAAAAATTAGTAATTTTTCTTGGAATTACTCATCATCTAAAGCACATTTTGAGATCAGTTTGCCCAGTATAGGAATTAAAAGTACTGCATGTTTCCCTTCAAGAGTATGAAAATACTGATCCATTTTCCACCAAAAAAAAAAAAAATATTATGGAATGAACAAACAAAAATTTTTATTTATTTTTTCCTGTAGCTTTCTGATCAACCCCTTCCACTTAATCAGCGTTGCCGACTGCTTTAATTCAAGTTATTCTGTTGGGACTGGTTTGATTTGGCCCAAAAGCTGAGGAACTCGTTCTCAGGCTTTGCTGTGCAATGTAGAGGCAGATAATTCAGTGAAATTCCATGAGGTGCCAGTGGAAGTGGAGGATGAGCTCCTGCCTCTGTGGGAAGGATAATTCCGGGTTCCGCGGGAGCTGGGGGCGGATCCTGGGCCGTGCCCGCGCATGTGGCCATGGGAGGGATGGGGATGGGGATGGGGATGGGGATGGGGGGGGGATGGTTGTGTTCTCCTCGTGTTTCCAGGTGGAAAACACGGACTGGTGTCACACGAACAGCTCCTGGTGAAGAACCGGCGATCCCGAGCGCGGATTGTGCCCTGGGCTGTGGGGAAGGGAGGAACGGGTTAAAGAATTCATAAAAAATGAAGGATCCTAATATTAAAGTGGGGGGAAAATGTGGGTGAATGACATATTTTTTACACACCTCAACTGTCAACATTTCTAATCAAATCATCCAGCCTTCTTGCTTCTTAAATGATACAAGCAATATTTCCTGTAATAAACACCCCTAAGTCTAATGAGAGGCCCTAAGGCAACTTCAAATGTATGAATTCATTATAATTGAACAACATAATCTGCAGGGCAAAGATTCCTGCTACCCAGTCTTTTAACTTCGCACGGCTTGGGTGTTCTATGAAAAATGTTCTACATTTTGTTTACAATGTATTGCTGCTATTTGAAGTATTGTATGTTCCTGTAGTACATAAGATGGGGACGCATAATGGAGGAAAAATCAAGGAGGCAATCTTTCATTTTGTTCTGGTATGAAAAATTCAAAAGACTGAAAACTCACCCAGAGAAATTTTGCAAGCATATTATTTTCCGATGTTTCGATCAATTTGTCTGTCAACCATGCTGAGAGGTGGAAGGGGCCAGCAAAAGCAATTTAGCTTGTGAGGTCCAAAATAGAAATGTTTTAGGAAACCTTGTCACACATTATTTTTTTATATGAGAACCGCTGTGTTTTTTATTTGCTAGTCATATTATGAAGAGAAATTGGTATCAATCATCTAAATCACCTATGAATATCTGATATAACCGTTACTTTTGTGCATATAAATAAGGCGAAAAAAATATTTAAATGAAGCTTTTAAAGCGTAGCAAAACCTTTGGGTAGACAACAGGCTCCCTACTCAGGTTTTCCCATTTAAAAAATATCCTGTGCGTTTTAATTGATTGTACCCAAGTGACATCATAGTGAATCATCTTGCATATGAACATATTGACCTCTCTCTGCCTTTAATTAAGCTCTGATTGCTTTATGATAAGTTTGCTGTGGATTGATAGGTGTGCCAGCCCATGTTCAAACCTGATGCTCTGCATGTGTACGGGGCTGGGGAAGGCAGCATATGTGCAGGAGGGAGATTAATTCTCTCATTTGGGGCTTCCTATTTGTTTATATGATAAATACGGCTCCTGTCACTCGTGAAATCTTGTCAGTGCAACTGCAAACTGCAAGTTCAGTAGCAAACAGCAGGTTTGGTTCAGTCTCTTGCCCACTGTGCTTTGCTGGCACTGAAACGTGGCCATTTTGGAAGGATGGAGAGAAAGTTCACCTGCTGTCACCTGTGGGACTGGAAGGCAGCTGGGGAAGGGGGTTTCCACAGGCCCAGGAAGGTGAAAGCACGATGTTGATGAGGCAAAGGCTGGGTGGTTTGGGTGCCCTTATTGTAGAAGTGACACTTTTGGGCAAATGCAGGGACAAGTAGTTGTGGAGTTTGGTTGTTGAGGGCATTGAGTTGGCCATGAGGGGAGAGGAGGTGGAGAGAATGGGAATAAAACAGGTGATGGAGTATTGAGTAAGAGAGAGGTTTTGGAGGAAGCAACAGAGATATATTTGAGGGATGATAGGATAATTAGAGTGGTGATGGAATGGGGCTTTGTCGATATTTGAGATGTGTGAACAAATGTAATATAAAATTTTAGCAGAGCAAGTAGGAGGGTAGGTGAAACTTCCAGCACTGGAATTGTGATGGACTTGAGTTCATCCAGACTCAGCAGTGTCAAGGATAACACTTTTTTAGGGAAAAGATTGTTTCTAGAGGAAAGCTGGAGAAGTGCTTCTAATCAGAGGAAGCAATAGGAGATACCTGAAGAACAGAAAAGAAAACGGAGAATAAGAAAAACAACACAGACACGTGGTGTGATTTTTGGGGTTGTCCTGGACAGAGTCAGACTTGTTCATGCTGTGGATCCCTTCTAACTCAGGATATTCTATTCTATGATTTATTTTCTAGCTTTCTGTGGGCAACAAGCCATGAGTCAGGACTGTCTCTGGAGCAGTTGGCTCAGCAGTGTCCCTTGCAGAGCACAAACCCATTATCCTGTTCCTAATGGAAGACACAGTGAGAATTGTGTCTGTTCTTGCTGACACCCTCTGGCACTCGGGGCTGGTGGTGACACAGTGCACGTGCTCCTTAATGGCTGAGCTTTTCCAGTTGTTTTGTGTCTGGAATCATCTCATCCTGGTTGTTTATAGCCCTTGATGTCTCAGACTCTGTAGCCTTCTGATGTTTATATCCTTTGTCATTTTTTGCTGCCTCTGGAGGAGCCCCCGAATGTCGATGGCTCTCAGGACCGCGCGGCAAAGATTGCTGAGAAGCCACCCAATTACTGCTGTTGCCTTGTGATCAGAGGCTCGTGCTGTTAGGGATGAAGACAGCCCACCTCCTCTGTTGTGCACTTTAGCCTGGTCTTTGATTTTCCCAAGGGCAGGGATTTCTGCAGTTCCCTTTGAGAGGCTGTGCCGTGGCTTGGCAGATCCCTGTCACCCCTCCGCCGCTCCCCGCAGACGCTCCTGGAGTGTCAGGCTGTCATTCCAGGCTCCCTTATATTTACTTACCTAATTCATGCTCCTTGATCATTGGAGATTGTACATTTTGAAGGATATAAACTGTTTAATTAGCACTTTTACCTCCTGTTGTTTAACATTATGTGCTGCACGTAGTGTCATGTGAAGCCGGTATGTTTATTTAATTTTCTCTTAGATCAGCTCTCACAGCTTTGATAATCTTTGCTCTGCAAGTTGGAATTTTCCAGAATAAATGGATCACTCCAGACCAAAGTCCCACGCAAGTGGTGGAGAAAGATGTACAGTATTAGCCAAATAGGATGGTCTTTGGGTTTGGAAAGATTAAATTCAAGATGATTTGTTAGGCGGGGCTGTGTAGTTATTTGTAGTTTGTGTCAGGGGTGGGGATTTACAGCTGTTGTGATAAATTTATATTCTTCAAAATAGATAGGCTGTGTTTTCCCTATTCCCAACACATGGATATGAGCGTTGCAGTGGGAAACAGAAATTTTAGTGCTTTTAATATTCTTTGTATTGTGCTTTAGAACAGTTTTGCTTTTTAATACAACATTCCTCTAACAAATCAATACATTTTTCTGTAGAACTTCAGTTTTGTAGAACTTTAGCTTTTTTTCCCTTGATTTTTTTTTTAATGTTTCCACTTGTGATATTAGAAAAATGAAATTCCTGGAATTTCAGAAATGGCAAATGGTCTCTAAATTTCTGATAATTTAAGCATCACCTGAAATACCTTCAGGTTTTCCTACCCATATGTTAATGCTGCTGTTGCATCTGAGAAAACCCTTCACCCATTTCCTTTTGTGCTCAAACTGGTGTTTTGTAAACTTTACTGGTTTTCCTTCATGGGCAAAAACTTGGATAGGATAAGGCCTTTGTGAAAAAACTTTATTTTCAAAAAGAAAAAAACCTGTGACCTGAAAGTGTGCAAGGCCAGGTGGATGGGACTTGGAGCAATCTGGGATAGTGGAAGGTGTCCCTGCCCATGGCAGGGGAGGAAATGGGATGAGCTTTCAGGTCCCTTCCAACCCAAACCAGTCTGGGGTTCTACAAACATCTCATAGAGGTGCAGAAATACTTTCTCATAAAACTTCGTAGTTAATAAAATTTATTTGATTAACATTGGCCTCTAAGAACCTGAGAGATGTTTGGGTGGAAATGCAAAGCTAATAAACTGAGGGCAGGGATTTGATGTTCACCTCTGTCCTTGTTGCCTTGGGCTAAAAGGGAGATGTGTGAAAGGGTGACTTCAGCAGTGGTGCAGAAATGCATTTAATTGGCTCCAAATTTTGAAATCATTGGGTTCAGGATGGAACTGCTCAAGGACTTGATTTATCCTTGGTTCAGTTTTCTGCACATTGTATCACTAAGTTATGTTTCTGCTGTAGCATGAGTTCTTTGACGTCAAGACCTTCATCTCCTTCCTCATGGCATTTCATGAATATGAAGAGCTAAAATATTGAATGTTTCATGGTTTTTAATTGGAGGAAAACAAAATTGTGCCTTTCTGTCTCCACCGTCTGGCAGGAAGCAGGAATTTTTCTGCTGAGCATTGCAAGAGAAGAGCTCCATGGAGCTCAAATTTCCGTTTTCCGTGCATGATTTTTTTTTTCGCCTTAGATTTTGTTTTGTTTTTACAAAATATTGGTTTATTGAGAGGTGTGTTACCCTCAATTGACATATTGACATTTCCAGGAACTGTGGTTATTGTTTTGAGAAATACAATCCTACACTGACAGATTCCTATCATTATTTGGAACCGTTGCTGTGGGTTAGTGAGACAAGTCTCATAAATAATGAAAGTGAATCATATTGGGGAGAACAGCAGCGAGGAGCAGCACAGGGGAGTGCTGACACCGGGTAATTTTTGCTGGCCGTGACATCACGCAGTGCTCGTGTCGCGTGTCGTGGTGGGGACAAGGACGCACAGGGCTGGTAATTAACTCATGTCACTAACTACCTGCCGGAGTCATTAACAGCACGGGGGATAACTGGGCTAACTCTCTTCTCCTCCCCGTCCCCCCCAGAGCACCAGACACAAATGCACTGCCCGTGCAAGAGATGCACTTGAACCTGGAATATTTCTCCCGTAACCTAAATTCTCTCGTCCTGCGGTCTCCCAGACTTTATTATTTGACAGCTGGGAAGAAGTTTCACACTGGACTGCATCTGATTTGCAGTTTTACAGGGAGCAATTGGCAGCCAAGGTAAAAAAAAAGGAGAAAGAGGGTTGGTTCTGAGGAGTTACGTAAGGCAGAGGCTCATCAGCCGAACCGGGGCCTGACCTGGATTTGGGACGTGTTTCTCAAGTTAGCAGAGAGCTCTAATTAACCTCCTGTTAGAATAAGGGAAATCGTTTCATTTATTCCGAGGTAACAAATGTCTCCCTGCTGTTATTTCTGGAAGCAGGTAAGTTTAATATCAAATGCCCTTTGCATGGCAGAGATGTGTTTCCATTATTATTTAACCTTATTCCTGCAACGCTGATGCCCCTGTATGTGCTGTGAAAATGCCAGGCTTGAAGAGAGCCTAACATACATTGCCATAATTATTTTAATGAGAGAGAACGGAGGAGACACTTCTCTGCCATCTGTCAACAGACAGCAGTCATGGCTCAGGCTGGACTTCATTCCCTTACAAATTGTTCTTCAGTACTGAATACTGAATTCTCTATTACTTCTTCTAGGTCAACAGCATTTATAATCTTCCCTGGTTCTCTGTGAAGTCTACAAATTATTACTCCAAAGCTGCTCATTAATTTTGTGGTGTGCAGCTGAAGCTCCCAGTGTGTTACCTGCAGCTTCCTGTGCTCACCTGCCTCCCCAGCATCACACACACACACGCAGGGGACCAATGGGTGGCACAAGCACTTGTGCCACTTTCTAATGTGGAAATCCCATCATCAGGAAATGCTCTAGGAAATGGTGAGGATGCTTTGAATTTATTTAATTTATTTCTCACAGGGCTCTTATATTTAAGAAAGAAAAGCCCGTCTAATGCAGTTTGCCGGCAGGTGGTTGGAAAACCTGAGGGAAAGGAGGATTGGCAGTTTTTGTATTTTTCCATACAATTATTCTCTTGACTGTTCTGACTATTGCTTTAGTGGCAAGGAATCTGTTTCACACAGGATTACTGAAAGCCAGCAGTTTCCTCCACCCACGGAGCAGCCACCTCGATGCCGCTGTGGTGGTGCCGATGTGAGATCCCATCACAGCCACTTGGTTTTTTTAAAATGTGATTTATAAATAGCCAAAATTAAGTCTACAAAGTAACATTTGATGGCTTTGGCTATGGTTTTGGTTGGTCTTTATTTACAGTATCCTTCAATATTTGCCTCTCATTAATCTCCTCCACTCAATACATAGAAATGGCCTGGACCTGATCTGTGCTGTAGCTTTGCTCCAAACCATAGGAAATACAGTAAAAGTTCTTCTCTTTTTCAGTATCTCCTTCCTCACTTTAGCAATGTCGACCCAGCTATAGATAAAATGAGAAGAATTTATCATGAAAAGGCCAAAATTTCCAAAATATGTTGCACATTATGACCGTTCCCACCTCTATATTCCATCCTTTACATCAGAGCCTCAAGTGGCAGAAATGTTTTATAGGAAAATATCACAGCATTCCTTAAATATTTTTCAAAACATTATTTCATAGAATTTTTTTGTAGTCCTGTTCCTGTTTGGAATGAGGCTGTGATGCTCAAAAAGAACTTGATTTGCATTGGAAGACTTAGTGATATTGATACATCTCAAAATTCTCACCCAGCCTTAGACCAATTAATATTTATTTGTAACTTCAACTTACTGGATAAAGAATAAAAAACAATATAAGAGAACCAGTGAAACAAAGGTTTTACTGATTTGGTTTTTTGCTAAGTCTACAACAAGTTTTGCAAAGAAAAACTGGAGCTGGAATATTATAGAAAAGAATTGCAGAATCCCAAACTGGTTGGAAGGGACCTTAAAACTCATTTTGTTCCAACCCCCTGCCATGAGCAGAGTCATCTTCTACTAGAGGTTAAAATTAAAAATTTTTAAATTAAAACTTTTTAAAACATACATAAAAAATCAGTTTTCAAGCTGTTTAGTTTTACATTTGCCTTATTTAACCACGGTTTAAAACAAAACTAAAATATGAATTTATTATAAATCCAAATTAGCATGAGCTGCTTTGAGCAATCCTGTTGCGTTTCGCTGCAGTTTGAAAACCAGGCAGTAGTGACACTGGTGGGGTTTTTTTTAACTCTCTGCTTTTGAACTGTGAATGTTTTTCTCCCTTCCCCTGCTCAGCCACTACAAATCAGCCTTTCCATAGCCCGTGTGATATTAATCTCCATGGGGCGGACACCTCAATGCAGGTGCTATAGCTCTCCCCCTCCTCCAGTTATTTCAGGTTTTAATCTCACTTCCTTTGATTTATTTACTTATGTCATGTGGAATGTGTCTGGCTTCTTGCCCTCTCCCTGCTTCCCCTCTTGTATACACTGGGTGCCTTCTCGCTGTTCCATTGTTGTGTGCAGCTCTGGCTGCTGCTCCTCGGGACGCGCTTGTTTGCGATCGTGTTCTGCCGTGATGAATTTCCTGCAGTTTGCTCGCTCTTGTTTAACTTTCTGTCAGATTATTACACAAATTGCTTCTGGTGTTTGCTTCGCTTGAAACGTATGAATCAAAATAACGGGGCTGGTGATACAGGGAGATCCAGGCTCTGCTGCAGTGGGGCTTGGTTTTGGTAGATTTCCCTAATCACAGCATCCTCTGGCTGCACGCTCGTCCTCCCTCCTGCAATGGGCTCTTGGGACCCTGATTCGCTCTGAAAATAAGAGATCTCGGTGGAGGAAAGGGCAAAAGGAGGCTTAACAAGACAAATTCATGGGGTTTGTCACTAAACAGCAAAATTTATGGTGTTTCGGCAGAGTGGAGGTGTTCATGCAGGTATTGGTGTGTGTGTGATGACATCGGGTGCAAAGTAACCCCGAGCTATTTACAAGGGCCTGGAGGGATGGGACAAGGGGGAATGGTTTCCCTCTGACAGAGGTTAGATGGGATATTGGGAAGGAATTCCTCCCTGGGAGGGTGGGCAGGCCCTGGCACAGGGTGCCCAGAGCAGCTGTGGCTGTCCCTGGATCCCTGGCAGTGCCCAAGGCCAGGTTGGAAGGGGCTTGGAGCAGCCTGGGACAGTGGGAGGTGTCCCTGCCCATGCCAGAGGATTGAACAAGATGGGCTTCAAGGTCCCTTCCAACCCAAATAATTTTAAGATTTTCTAAATGCAATCTTAGGAATTCTGCACTATCCCAGGTTGCTCCAAGTCCCGTCCATCCTGGACTTGAACACACAAGGGAGCCACTCCAGCCCCACAGCAGGGATTGGCCATCCACCTGCTTGAGGTTTGAGTGCCTGGGAGACCAATGGTTTAATTTGGGGAATATCACTGAAACACAGGAGGGTTAGCTAATTGCCTAATAATTCTGTATCTATTTTAAATTGCAATCTAGGAAAATATTTTAGACCATTTTTCCATGCTGTGACTGGTTTGGTGACTCCATGTGATTTTTATTTTCTTAGTCCATCCGAAATCCTCTGCTGCAGTGGCCTCAGTTGAATTTCTTGGTGCTTCCTTGCAGAGGAAACAAGATCTCTGTTTATCATCTGGTCAAATGCCTATCTCATTATTCAAGCTACACATCTGAGGTCAGAGATAACATCAGATTTTTGACAGTATGGATGATTCAATATGAGGATGTTTTTCTAAAATAAAAGCAAAGTTTGCATTTTTTACTGGGGAAAAAAGAAGAGAGCAAAGTTCAGGTTAATTAGATTATTTAAGTTAAGGTTGGGGATCTTGGTTAGAGGTAGAGTCCAAGTTCATTTTGGTCCAGGGTTAAGGGAGATGAAAATCTCACTGTGTCCATCTCCCTGGTCAGTCTGGCTGTCTTTGGGGCCTTCCTTACTTCATGGCAGACAGATCCAGAGGAAGAGAACACAACAGTTTGCCTTTGCAATGTGTAGTTTAATATTTCAGTGAATACAGGTGGCTGCTGTAATTACTTTTTCATTAGTATTTGGTCCCTTTTCCTGCTCCACGCTCTGCTCCCATAAAGTTTGCTATTGAAGCAATGTTTTTTCCCAGATTCGTTGAATGGGTTTAAAGTGTAACACCCAACTGTTAAAATTATTGCATCTTTTCCTTCAACACCTTGTCAAATAAAATGTCTCATTACCATGCAAATAGAAATCTTCGCTGTTGCCAGGCAGGCAAAATGTTTGGGTGCAGATTACAAGTTCCTGAACCCCGGCGTCGCTCCAACACGTCGGGAGCAAACACGACTTCCAGCAGCCACGGTTTGATGGGCTGGGGGTGAGGAGGAAATGTCAGGCTGAGGCCTCAGATTGGAACAGCTTAATTCACGTTGCAGCTCGGCAGGGAGGGCCTGGGATAGCAGAGCTGAGGTGCAGCTGATAACGCTGGTGGGGTGTTGGATAAGGATGTGCTTCACAAAACCCTGTGTGCCCAAGGGGGGCTCACAGCAAGGCTGGGGAGGGACATCCCACAGGGGCATGGGGTGCTGAGACAGGGGAAATGGCCTTGAGGTGAAGAAGGGTAGGTTTGGGTTAGAGATTGGGAAGGAATTGTTCCCTGTGAGGGTGTGAGGCCCTGGCACAGGGTGCCCAGAGCAGCTCTGGCTGCCCCTGGATCCCTGGCAGTGTCCGAGGCCAGGCTGGACATTGGGGCTTGGAGCAACCTGGGATCATTGAAGGTGTCCCTGCCCATGGCAGGGGGGGAATGGGATGGGTTTTAAAGTCCTTGCCAACCCAAACCAGTCTGGGATTTTATGATTCTGTGCAGAGATAGGAATTAAATTTTATTCCCTTCAAGACACCAACTCTGTCTTGTGCCAGGGACACGTCCTCGGGTGGGCAGACCCAACACAAGTTGGTGAAGCAGTTGATGACTGCTGAGCTTAGTGTTGTGTATCAGCTTTTCGTGTACTAAAACATTGATTTTACACATTTTGCATGGATATGTTTGTTTAAAATTCGGGCATTAAGATCATCAGCCCATATTCCTGTTGAGAGACCAGTTACAGTTCAGACAAACATTTGTGTGAGTCTCACAAAACCAATTCCTTGGTGCCAGCTGCTCACTCCTGGGCTGGTTTGTAAAGTCAAATCCCTCCTGTAGTACCTAATTCACAGCAATTCCTTGGCAGGGAGTGGGTCAGAGTTTGTTTCAGAAGCTGAACCATTTCTTTGGGCAAAAGTTTGAGTGATTTCCAAAACCTCCACCACCTTTTTCTTGCTGTTTATTCTTTCTAGGAAAAATAATTTTGCATGCAAACAATTAGCACTTCTTCTGCTGGTGTCTAGTCTTTAATGTCAATATTTTAGCTCTCTGTCTTTGCTGTTCAAAACACCAGGAACGGGTAATTCATCCAAAATAAATATACAATTTTGAAGCTGATTTTCAAGCAGATGACTGTGAGGAGGTGCTGGAAACAAGCCAATGGCTTCTCATCTTGGAGTTCCCAGAATTAATTTCCTCACAAGTGCAAAAGGCTACAATACAAAATTAATTCAATCCACACTAAATGTTTGCCTTTGCCAGTCGCGTTCCGTTCTTTCAGGAAATGTTCATTCTGTATTTTCTTTCATTCTTTCCATCTCTTCCCAATGGCAGAAAAATAAACCAGCAGTCCTACCTCTTAAAAA
>VWZW01000639.1:226800-235419 GCA_013397115.1 Edolisoma coerulescens | reverse complement strand
AAAAAAAAAAAAAAGCCGGTTTCCAAAGTTTGATGATGTTTGTCCTTGCTTTGGAAGAGGGAAATTTTCTTTTCGGGCAACTTGTCCAAGGATAATTTTTGCATTTTATGGTGAGTTTTCTTAGAAACCAACTTCTCCTTTCCAGAGCGTCCCCCTGTGTTCTGCTCTCACTCCTTCATTAGGGAGATGGTTTTATTTAATTACAGTACACCTCAGGGTTGCTTTTTAAGGAGGGGAGATGGAATTTCAGGTATTCCAGGTCCCACACTCAAGATCAGTTTTATATCTCTCAAAAAACTGGTTAAATGAACAAAAATGTGTCATGAAGGAGGAATTTAGGCATTATGTTAGAAACAAAAAAATTGCACAATTTTTTGTCCCACTCTGCTGAAATAAGGGTTTTCTTAGGTGATTAATGTTTCTATAAAATCAGATGTTATTTTAAATGATTTTCAGAGTATCTTCAACTGCTCATACAGGTTTGAGATGTATAATACAACTTCATTCCTGATAAGACTTTTGTGCTAAGCTGCATTAAAATAGCAGATTTTATTGGGAAAGAATTGGCTGAATGGATGGGATTTCTTCAGCTGTAAATACATGACAAAAGAGAGATTTTTGTGGGTTTTTTTGAGAATCCTCTTTGTTACAAAGTCACAGTTTGAAGTTCTGGATTTGATAACTGTAGATATTAATATGGGTTAGAAAGTCAGAAGTCGCCTTGAGAGCCTTGTGCTCTTGAATCCCCAGTGCCAGAATATTTTTCTGGGAAGCAAAATTGCCTTTTTCATGAAAGAGTCAGAGTGTCACCAACTATGGATGAGTGCTATCAGTTGTCTCCTGAGACTATTTCATGGAATTTTTATTCTTGCCTCCAAACTGTGGCACCGTTCCCTCTTCACCTCTCAAATTGAATGAAATAAGAAGCTTTCTGTCTTAGCGTCTCAAAATCCTCTGGTACTTCCAGTCCCTCCTTGTCAGGCACACTTGGGTTTTTTGGTTTTTTTTCCTTTTTATTGACTAAAAATAACTGGAGGCTTTATCCTCCAGTACGAGGTTTCTTGACCAAGTATTCAGCGTGGATTTCTGCCGTCCTTGGCTGAGGAACCACCAAGGAACCTTCTGTAGCACGGACTCCTCCTGATTTCCATCACACATCGATACCAAACGGCCAGTTTTGGGGGTTTTTACGTGGATTTTGTACCTACAATTTTCCATCAAGTACCTGATTGATAGTTTAACCCCATCTGGATGCCTGAAGCCTGTATTTCCCTTCAGTTAATTCCGCAGTTGTGAGGTTAAGGATAATTGTGACTCACACAGACTCGCGTGGTCTGAAGTTCGCTGCCGAGTTTCTTCTGCCACGTGAGACCTCAGCAATATCTTGTCTCCTGCAATGAGTGAGGTGATTTCAGGTAAATAACTGAAATACCTCATACCAAACACGTTTTCTAAGTCAAATGGCCACGTTCTGGAAGATGGAGCTGAGTCCCTGTAGTGTTTCTGCTGCATCTCTCTGAGTGAGACATTGAATTTCAGCTTGGCTTTCCCCAAAGGACAAAACTCTCTTGCCCCCTGGACCTTTAAAATTAAGCACTAATAACCCTGAAGTCTTTGTGGCCAGAACTGTCTTAATGGGAGACATTATTCAAATGTATTACCAGGATTTATTTCATATCAAATCCAGCAATATTAATGTCTTCTTGTAATTAGACTTCGGTTGTTTTTGTTAAAATTGGTGCTGTAGTAACAATGAGAAGATGCAGAAGGCTCCAGAACTTCTCTGTAGGGAGAAACTCCCCCTCAGAGGGTCAGAAAATATTTCTTTCTAGAAGTGTGATTGACTTTGTCCTCTGAAGTGCAAGAACTGATGCTGTGGAGGTGAAAGGAGGGGATTTCCGTGTTCAGGGTCTGTCACAGAATGAGTTATGGGTATTTCTTTTCAAAAAGAAAGCCATGTTGTGCTCTAGGTGTGTCCCAGCTCTGTTGGTTTGTGGCACCTTCTGAAGAGGCAACTCCAGTTGCTCTGGGGCAAAATGTAGTTGATAGTATCACAGGAAACGCTGCTTTTCCTGCAAGCAGCTCGGTACGGATTCTCCTCAGTCCCAAAATCACTTGGGCTGCTCAGAAATAATAGAAATGTCAGATTAGCATTACTGGACACCCCAGAAAAATTCATTTCAAGCTTCCCATGTTCCTCAGATGGATAAACATTGGAAGGGAATGTGACATTGGAATCTGATGGCAACAAAGGAAAAGCATAAACAGGTTTTTTTTCAGATATTTGTTAGTGGGAGGAATGCAGAGTATTGGGCTCCAGCAGGAAACCCAGCTTTTGAGAGTGGGAAATGGGCTTTTCTGTCCAATTTTGTGTGCAGATGCCGAACTGGAAAGCTCCATATCCTGTGCTGCTGCAACCCCTCGTCACAACTAGAGCAGAATATCTGCCAAACATCTTTGGTTCATTGCTTCCTGAGGTGTCTGGACGTACATTTGTGTGTGGGCAGCTGAGGCTGAAGGCAATTTTTTATAATTATGCACCTCTGAAAAATAAAATCCAAGTGTAAACCTTGGCATGCTCTCTAACAGTGTGAAAAACCGTTCTGAGGAGGCACAAATGTGTATTGGTGCATTTTGGACTATTCCCATCTGAGCTGCACAGGCAACATGAGAAGTGGCGGCGTGGCTGTAAACAGAGAGGCCACGGACCCTGAGCCTCTGCTTCACAGCCTGCTCCAAACACCGCTGCTGTTATTCCCAGAAAAAAATTACTGTCAAAAAAAAAACCCACTTTGTGAAGCCATAATAAATCTGACAGACCGAGCGCCTCTTCCTTGGTGTGGTGGAAGGGGGCTGGATATAATATCCAGGCTGCTTTGGTTTGCTGTGTTTTGAGAAAGTCTGAGGTTTAAATCCCACTTTCTTCAGGTGTGTTTTTAGATATATTTGTTTTTCAGCATGAGGGGTTTCTGCTTCCCACTGATTTTCAGGTTGCTCTGCCCCTTCTGGGGTTTTGGGTGGTGGGAGGGGAGGAAACAGAACTTAAATCATATTAAAAAATTGCTGCATTTTCCAGGTCCGTTCATCTTGTCGCTATCCCAATATCAAGTAAGAAAATAATTTTTTTAAATTAAAAAGTTCTGACATTTGCCTGTTTTTGTAGGAAAAATACTGAAATTTGGATTTTGAACTTCAGGACAGTTGAATGGGTTCAGTGTCACTGAATTGTCTTGAATAATTTGCTCCTAAAACCTTTAACTGCCATAAGAGTTGGAAATAGAGTGTTAAATTCTACTGTGGCAATTTTAAGGAGCAAATTGATCTTTCTTTAGGCTTTGTGAAATAGATTAACCCTCAAGTCAGGTTTGTCATGAGCATTCAGATGCCTTAGTACAGTTTGCCCAAATTTAAGGACTCTGGTGGAAGTATTTGTAAATCCTCAAACCAGCCTATTCCTGGAGGGTGCAGCTGAAGACAACCAGGAGAGAAAAGGGCCTAAAAAATGCAGATATTCATATTTTTGTGAGGATTTGTTCAAAAGGAATCTCATTTACTTCCCAACCAGGGAGCTGAGCCATCAGCACTTCCAAGCGGTGCCTTCCCTACCCAGGAGCCATCAAGTGGTGCAGAAAATTCCTCCTTCTACAAAGATTCGGTTTAAAATATTTCAGGAATGTCTTTGTTGTCCCTTATCCCTCAGGATGGAGGTGGTCTCCCAAATGCTGTCTGTATAAACTCTTTATCCTCTTCTCATCCCCCTGAGGGGTGGGCTGTATTTATATACCTTTGCTCTTCTCACTTGGGGCTTCATGGCTGTATTTTTATGATTTTATAGACAATTATTGTGAACAAAGAATAATTGTGAAGAAATTTGTAACATACAAGCAAACTTTTCCTACAGAAAACGCATTTTAATGTGAGTTCAGGTTTGTTATTTCCTGATTTCAACATGAAATAAGTTTATTTTCAAATGGCAGTTTTGAAGACTCATTACAGCATACTTTGCTGTAATGTTTTTTGTCTTCCTTTTGCCTTAATCCCACCAACATAAAACAGGGAATAAGAGGAAAAGGGAAATATAGATGAGGAAAGAAGGCAACAATGCAAATCCACCTTCATTCGATGTGGGAATTTGGTGTACCAAACACTTCTTTACTTCCTACACATTTTTGTTTGGAGAGGATTTGTTGAATTAGGGATATATTTTTCCCATTTAAACTTGCACAAGGCAGAGGGAGAGTTCCACTTTTAAAAACCAGAGTGGTGAACTGGAGGAGTTTTGATTTTAGGTGCTGCTTAAAAGTTTCAAACATAAGGAATATCATAATTTTGTTGAGATTAACTACTAAATCTGGTATTCCCAGTAAAATCTCTCATACCACGGTTATGCTTAAAGCCACATATTGTAGATAGAGCGGGGAAGAAGCTCTTGGATTTTTATTCTGATTTAGTGGTTTTGAGTCATGACATAAAATGGAAAATGGCTGTGGACAGTGTTGATCCACAATTCCAAAGAAAAAACAGGAAAATCCACAAATTTAAAGTGGTGCCCTTGGAGGAAACAGGGAATAATAATCCCAGATGGAAAGCAGAGTTCTTACAGGAGGGGAGTTTAGGACAGAACCGTAAGATCTGTCTCTAATTAAAGGGGAGGGAATTTCGGTGTATGGAAAAGGAAGATCATCACTGGAAACCTGCATGGCTCCATCACGGACTGGTCCTTCAAAGACCTTAAACACTAGAAAGAAGAGAGAAAAAGGGCAGCTCACCTCCAAAATGAAGGTTACAAAAGGAGTAGCACCAGTGAACAGAGTCAAAGTAAGGAAGGAAGGGAAAATCCAGATGGAAGTAGCAAGAGACAGAGAGAAATCCATTGATAAGTGCATTAGGAATAAGAGGAAGACCAAGCAAAGCGTTTGGTGTGCTCCTTGAGGGAGGCAGGGAGCCATTAGCAAATGAGACTGAAGTGTTCAATGACTTTTTGCATTTGTTTTCAATTAAAAAGAAAAAAAAAATCAAAAGTGAGCAGATGGTTTGCACAATTAATACCAGGAGAAAATGGATGAGATCTCAGCCTAGGAGATCTACTGACAGAGTCCTGCCTCTTTTAAAAGGCCTGATGATGATTTTAATCTGAGGATACTTGAGGGACAGGCTGCAGCACTTGCAGTCACACCAGCAGACACTTTGGGAAATGCGTGGAGGGTGGGGGAGCTCCTGGATCGAGCAAGGAGGAGCACGTGGCCTCTGCCTTTAGTAGAGGGGCTGTGGCTGAAGGAGAAAGGGAATCTGGGGAATGATAGAATTTGGGTTTCCTTTGGTTTATTCTAAATTTTTTATTGCTAACACTTAGGTGGCAGCAAGGAAGGTGTTCCAGGCCAGGTTGGACGGGGCTTGGAGCAACCTGGTTTGGTGGAAGGTGTCCCTGCCCATGGCAGCGGGGTGCAATGGGATGATCTTTAAAGTCCCTTCCACCCCAGACCAATACATGATTCTGTAAGGAAGGGTGCAGCAACCATTGGGCACCTGGCAGATTATGGGTTCATCAATTTGCTTTTTCCATGAGTGAGAAGAGGAAGATGTTTTGATTTTTAGGGAGGCTTTGGACCTCCTCAGATGGAGGTCTTGGTGCTGGGTAGAGAAATGGCTGGAGCTGCCACAGTCCCTATATTTGCAGGTGGGATCAGTTGGGAGGGAATGGAGGTTCTGCAGGGGGGAGTCTGTGTGTAAAATAATTATTGAGCATTAACAAAACAGTCTCAGTAAAGGTGAGGCAGCTGAAAACTGTCAGTTGTTCTCTAAAGGTCTTTATCAAGATTAATCAACCACTAAACCCAAGGCAGACAGCTTTGGGAGAAGACTTTCCAGAGGAATTTTTCCAGAGCCTAACTTTTCTGTAGTTTCTTCATTTACTTAATTGCTTGGGTTAGTGTCTTCTACAGGTTAGTTGCATTTGATTTGTTTTTTATGATTTAGGTGACACTTATTTGAACTAAAAATACAGCTTTATGACTAGGCTGGAGTGCCATTTTGCATTTCATTTCCTAACTGCTAAGCTTGCTGCTAGGAAGTTAAAAAGTTTTAAGAAGTATTGGGGGAAAAAAAAATGAAGGAAGACAGTGCGAGAGGATTTATTTTATTACAGTGCCAGCGATTACTTAACACCTACAAATTACGAAATGTATCTTGGAGTGTAGATAATGTATCTTAAAGCATCTCGTGTTTAGGTTCATGGAGAGCTCTACTTAAAATTAGAAATGCATGTTTTATGGTAGATTACCACATCCATCAGTGTGTAACCAGTTCACTTTCTGGAGTTACTGTGCGCAAATATCAGTAGTATATAATGCCATCATAAAGCAAAGTGCATCCAGGTAGAATTACTGAGCCCATCATAAATAACTATGGTGCCTTTCTTTATCATCAGTATTAAAAGCCATGTGACTTCTTTATTGTCACAAGAAGAGGTTGATATTTAAAGCTTTAACAGTCAGAGGTTTGGGTTCTTGGGTGTCCTTGGTTTGTCTGAAGTTGAGTACCCACCCAATAATACTTTCTATTTCCCATCACAGCAGAGTTAAACACTTGTGTTGGCCCAGAGTTTTAAGAGATGCTGCAAAAAAAACATCTACTAAATCTCTATTAAGGAAATATTTTAAATTTTAAATGAAAAAATGAGATTTTAATTGGGAAAATATTAGAAATAACGAGCAAGTAAGTGTAAGAGCAATGAACTAAATTAGGGAACATCTGCATTGCCACTCGCCAGCCTGCCTGGGTCACCTGCCCCCTCCTCAGCTGGGTGGCAGAAGGATGAGAAATAAATTATTTCATAGAGTCACAGAATCCCAGGATGGTTTCGGATGGAAAGGACCTCAAAGCCCACCCAGTGCCACCCCTGCCATGGGCAGGGACACCTTCCACTGTCCCAGGTTGCTCCAAGCCCCAGTGTCCAGCCTGGCCTTGGACACTGCCAGGGATCCCAGGGGCAGCCACAGCTGCTCTGGGCACCCTGTGCCAGGGCCTGCCCACCCTCCCAGGGAACAATTCCTTCCCAATATCCCATCCAGCCCTGCCCTCTGGCAGTGGGAGCCATTCCCTGTGTCCTGGCACCTGCTCAGCATTCCTCTCCTCTGCTGCCCTTGCAGTAATGATTCACCCCCTGGCTGGTTGATTCAATGTGCTAATCCAGGAAAAAAGCAAAAATCAGCCTGGCTTCCCTTCATTTTCACCAAATTATATAGTTGTAATTTGATTTTCTTGTGGCTGCTGACCTGTCAAGACAATACAACGCTCCTCATCTTTTCTAAGGGCAAAAGAGATTTTCCTTTCTCTCTCTTATTTTATTTTTATGGGTTTTTTTCCAACTTGGATTAATGCAGTCTGAAATAAGTGAGATCCATCTCCTGGGGCCGCACGGGGAGCATCCCCTCCCGTGGTGGCTGCTGTGGAAAGGAGCTGTGTTGGAGCCCAGGGCTCCCTGGCACTCGGGTGCCACAGCCAGCTGAGGGAGCACCCACACCAATGTGAGGGAGCACCCACACCCAGCTGAGGGAGCACCCACATCGAGTTGAGGGAGCACCCACAGCAATCTGAGGGAGCACCCACACCAATGTGAGGGAGCACCCACACCCAGCTGAGGGAGCACCCACAGCAATCTGAGGGAGCACCCACACCAATGTGAGGGAGCACCCACACCGAGTTGGGGGAGCACCCACAGCAATCTGAGGGAGCACCCACAGCAATCTGAGGGAGCACCCACACCCAGCTGAGGGAGCACCCACACCAATGTGAGGGAGCACCCACACCGAGTTGAGGGAGCACCCACACCCAGCTGAGGGAGCACCCACACCAATGTGAGGGAGCTCGGGCCTGGCTGTCGCAGCGGCCGCTGCACCGGGAGCGGCGCCGGGTCTGTCACAGCCGGATATTACAGCTGTGGAAATTCCGTGTAGTTCATTGGGCCGTGACCAACAAAAATCCCCTTGGACTAACAATTAATCAGGCTCTGGTGAGCCTTGGACTAGCAATAGTTGCAGATGTCACCTCATGCAAGGAGTTGAGGCTTGGCCTTGCACTAAAGGGGGAAAAAAAACCAACAAGGAAAAAGCTTTTTTGAGACTTGATTGCTTGACATTTTCTATGATTTTGAGGCAGTGTGGATTTCACAGCTAAATATATTCCAGGCTTGGGTTTTATTGTTCTGTGTTTGGCTCTAAGCAATTTCCAGTTGGGGTTAGGGCAAGACAAAACAGGTGAAGCACTGAAACGTCAGTGTAAATAAATGTTTTTAATTCATTTCAAATTATTCAAATGAAAATGCATTTCTGTTTCATTGCAGTGATGAAATTCCATAGGTGAAATGCAACTTACACATTTTTGTCTGGCACTGTGTTTTTCTCTGAATTTGCGCTTTAAATTTTCAACCAGGGTTTTGAACAGGAGGTACCAAACCCCACAAAGAATTGGAAAAATTTGGGGCATGACTGGGGATAAATTTAAAAGTTAAATTGCCTGTTTTAGATATCATCAGGGTGCTTTTGAGCCAAGGCTCTGATTTTTTTTTTTTTTATGTAGAAGCTGCATTGTTTGAAATAGGTGTGATTTGGTTGGGATGAT
>VWZW01000639.1:206800-224300 GCA_013397115.1 Edolisoma coerulescens | reverse complement strand
TGGTACAAGTTCATATTTGAAAAAGCAAGCCCATCGAGGCTGTATTTTCTGCAGGAAGATGTTAACCTAACCTCAGGAGGCAGATTCCTTTTTTTAAGGAAAGTTTTGCAATCACTGTACAGTATCTTTTCCGTGCACTGTCCAAATTCAGGGGTTTAACAGCTTCCACACAGAAACCCGAGAAGGATTTTTAAACCAGACTTGGTCTAAATATATCAAATGACCTTTCTTTTCGATGTTGTTTCAATTATAATGTGAAGTAATATCATTAAAGGAAACTTATTCTACTATTTATAGGGCTTGATCTTTCATTTTTTTAATGTCAGAATTATTTATTTGGCCTGTTCTGCTCCAGATGTGACTGTTGAGGGCACGTTAATTTATATTCGCTTTCCGTGGGCCCCTGTCCCCATCTGTACATCATTTCTGAATTTCTTTTTCTCCCCGGGGAGTTCACCTATTCATATCGAAGGTTTCATTTGCTGTGTAAACAGAATAAACAGACAATGCAAAAATCCCTACAATACTGTAAAATAATTCTTTTCAACAACATAGTGGATCATGTTTAAAAAAACATTGAGAGGGCGAAACGTGCCAGGCGACGATTTCTCTCTTTATTGCACTCCTGAGGGAAGACTCATCTTACTACAGCGCCTTTCCGCCGGGCTTGATAAGTTCATTTTTATTAAAAACATAGCTAAAAACTGCATTTTAAACCAATCTGAAGATACAGGGGGTGCTTGGGGTTGCACTGGCGCAATGACCGAGGTGGGACATCCCGGCGATTCCACGCACTTCGGGTGGAAAGCGAAAAAAAATTTGCAGAAGGGAGATTCTTTTCTTTTTGACATTTTACAAATAAAAAGAGATGTGGGTTATTTATGCTGGGATGTTGCTGCAAAGTCCTTATCTCCATGTGGCACTAAACAAGGATTTGTTGTGGGATTTGAGAGGGCTGTGTAGTGCTTCAGTGTTAAGCACCCAAAACTCTGGGGGACTGGCACTAATTTCCTCTCTCTCGTAAAACAACATAGTATTCATAACAACTCGAGAGGCTTGACATAAGTAATGATGGCATATGCAGGCGAAGATTACCACCCCAACAGTGTAATCAAGGTGCTAGGTACTAATGCAAGTTAAATTGAGACAATAATGCTGAAACTTGCATTGTGGGATTAGGAGAGTACTTGAAATGCTGACATCGGCATCTCCTGGAAGCGCGCCTGTCTTCCTTTCAATTCCTGTTTATACTTAATGACCTCAAAATTTGTATGTCGTTAACACCGTGTACTGAAGTGGGAGAGAACAAGGTTTGGGAGGGAGAAGATTCCCTGCCTTCGTTGACTTTTGTCTCTCCTGGTAATTGGCGACGCGTCGGGGCGGGCGAGCTCGCGGGGGGCCCCGGGGGCCGGAACCCACCCACCCAACCCGTGGCAGCGTCCAAATCAAGCCCTATTAAAATTTGATGCTCAGATCAATATTGTGGCACCCAGGTAATTAAAGCGGGTTTGTTTATTTGGCTCCTTATAAATAAAAAGGGCTTAATACAGACTAATTACACCGAGCCCTTCGCCTACCGTAGGATAATAATGGCGGCAATTTAAAGTGATATTAAATGAGAATTAATAAAGGAATATTGAGTCACTTTGACTGCATTAAGCTGCGTGAAATGATTTCTTATCTCAATTTAACTTTCTGTCCACAGTTTAATGATTGATAAGCTTGGAATTTTTATAGAGGTAATCTAAAACAATATTTGATTGCTATGTTGAATTAATAACAACAAGCCCTTTTTTCTTGTTTAGCAGCACATCGGGAGAGATGCTCCCTTTCACTTTAATGATGGTAATTTGTATAACCCTTCTGCTGGATATTCTGCTTAGTTTATGCATTTAAATGATACTTTGACAATATTTTAATTAGTTTTGCAAAAAATGCATATTTTCTGAGCAGTTTGTACTTCTGTGTAACATTTGAGGTTTGTAACCTATTCCAAGAGGCCTAAAGCAGGTTAAAAAAAAGGTACAAGTCAGCTTCAAGTGAAAATTGAAATCACCCTTAAATTCTGAAAGGAAGATTGTAGCTGATCAGGATCCTTTAAAATCAGCCCTGGAGAGCTGCATGGCAGAAGGAAACCCTGGTTTGAATGTTCCAGATCTGAACATGCAGTGGCCTGGATTTACTCCCAAAAAACTGTTGTTTCTGCCGCCAGTTCATGAGACAATGTGTGCCAGGATAAACCCCTTGAGTGGGAGAGGAAACTTCTCAGGGGCACTTTTAAATTCTGAAGGGGCCAAAAGGCAAAGACACAAATTTGGAGTGCAGGTCCACTTTATCTGTGCAATTATTGCATTTAAATATGTTTAAGTTCTGGTCTTTTGTTGCAGCTCCTTGTGCCTCGTGTCCCACCCCATTAGCACCCCGGCCTCCTCCGAGCTGCAGAGCAATGCAGGAGGTCAGGACCTCTTGCCGAGCCCTCTTTTTAAATCTATGTAACAGATTTCTGGTATTGTTCATTAATTTCTGTCTCCGAAATGCCGTGTCAAGCCTCCCAAGGAGCCCACCAGTGTCCCCTGGACAGCTTCTCACCATGGGCCAGCATGAGTTGCTGATGAAATTACAGGTGCAGGGAAATGCAGAATTAGAAATATATCTGATGTTGCAATACTTGTGAAGCTATAGCTTTGTTGATGACAGGACAATTCCGTTTTTGACAGTTTAATTTACTGTTGCCAGTGGACAAGAGCAAAAGGAGAACGTGGGGTTAGGCACCTGCCCCCTCGCGCTGTGTTTCACATGGTGGGTTGCAGAATCATGACTCCCTCAACCTGTCGTGCTCAAATGAGAAGGTTTTCAGCTGGGGAAATGGAATACATCAGTGCAGGTAATATTGCCTGACCTCATAAAACAAAAGGAAAAATTGCAGATTCTGACAGCCATTATGAATCTTGTATCAGCATCCAAACGGCTCCGAGCCGAGGCACGGTGCATGTTTGTAATAGGAAAAAAAACCCAGGGTTGCCGCACGGACTTGCAATGCAGAGCAAAAAAATGACTTGTCAGTAATACGTTGTGGGATGTTAAAGAGGCTGTTGGATTTCCTGGTTCTCTACACAGCCAGAGTTTAGCCTGGAGCAGCGGGGAAATGCTGCTCGCCGAGGTGGTCTCGGCTTGGCCACGGGCTGGGGCGGCCGCGAGGTGACGGGGGAGCCGCCGCGCGGGGAAAGAAACGCATATTTTAGACAAGCTGTGTTGGTTCAGAAATCCCTGAGCCTTTTTAATGGGCACACCATAAAAGTGCACGTTCTCTTCCTCTTAAACCAGATAATTTTGGTTTTGAAAGCCTTTGAACTACAATATTTTCTTCAAAAACATGGCAGGAGGGCTGGAACTATGTGATCTTTAATGTGCCTTCCAAGCCAAACCATTCTCTGATTCTGTGAAAACCCAAAGTGTTGCGGTGTCAGACTCTACACCCAATTAGAATTTTATTTCTATTAAAAGAAGGAACTCTATTGAGTGCAGTTCTTTCCCATTTCGTATTAAGATTTCCTTTGCTCTTAATTCCTTGACTACTCTTGGTTTTCCTTATTTGATGTTGTACCTTCATCTGTCTCGTTCTTCCTTGGGCTTCCTTGTGTTCTGTATTTCAGAAAGTTCTGAAAATGAGCCTTATTGGGGTGATTTAGTAAGGCAAGTAAATTAAGGATGGAGTCAGTCATTAGAAATTAGTAAACTGTTTGCATACTTGAAATGCCTAGAATTCTTGCAGACTTTCACTGCTTGGGCTGTATTTGATAATAATATCCTGGGAAAAGTCTGTTAATCAGATTAATATGCTTTCAGTGACTAAGTTTGAGATTCCTCTTTTCTCTGGTAAAAGAGTTTTTGACTTTATATGTTAAAATCTTCTTGATGCCTCTTGAAGCAGCAAAGGCTTCTCTGATGGTGGGCTTTCAGTTGTGCCCAGGTAACACCAGGTCAAGGTGCTTCTTCCTTTGCCCTCAGAGGTGAAACTGTTTCTTTCCATGTTCTTCTGTGCTATAGAGAACCACTTTTAATCTATAACAACAAAATTTCATCTTCTGCATCGCCTTCCCTTCCAAATTTCCTTTAATGGGTGCAGTGGGTGTAGCTTTAATGCTTGGTGCCGCACTGGACCACGCCGTAGCTTCATCTCTGGATGCTGGAGAGCCTTGCTCTGACTTTTCTTGGACTCCTTGGGGAATAAAAGCTCTCTTTGCCTCGGCTAATTGGGCTGGTGTATGTGTGGGCAGGTTATCCTCTCACACCGGCCCCGTGCTGATATTTACCCAGGGCCCCTCCTCGCATGGAGCCCGGTGCTCCCGCCGCTCTCGGCAGCTCCGTGTTTGCTGGAACTCGAGTGCACTTGAATTAAATTGCAGCTCACGAATACCAGGAGAGTGCTGGGATGGTGAGGGGAAGAGAAGCTGGCGGGGCAGGCAGGGCCACGCGGCGCCCACGCCCCGCCAGGAGCTGGCAGCTCCCTGTTCTCATCCCCCAACCCCAGGACGGGGAAAAAAGGGAGTGAGAAACAGTTTGGAAAGGTAAATATGGGAACTGAGCCTAGCAAATTAGATTTCTTTTTTTCTTTATTTTTGCTTCTTTACCTGAAGATCTTTAAAGCATCTGAAATATTTGCTTTTTTCATTGATGAGGATTGTTAGTTCATGCAAGGCGAAATATCTGCAGTTACATCATAGAATCACAGAATGTTTTGGGCTGGAAGGGACCTTAAAGCCCATCCAGTGCCACCCCCTGCCATGGGGTTCTTCCACTTTCTTCTGTTCCACTATCCCAGGTGGCTCCAAGCCCCATCCAGCCTAGCCTGGGACACTTCCAGAGTTGGATGTGGCACCTAGGATCGATCACCTTCATGGGCCTTTTCTAGAGACACTCCAGCAGGTTCACGAATGAATTTATATATGAATTTCAGTGAATTGAAGGACCTTTACTACTACTACCAAAAAAAAAAAAGCAAACCCAAACCTGTGAAAGAAAATATGTGTTTGGATCCAAGTATTTGAATACATATAAGGTGCTCAAATTCAGTGAGACACATGGTAGATTAGATGGAAAGGTTATCCAACAAAACTGAGCGCAGCCCAGGAAGATTGAAAAACATTGAATTGCAGAAGGATGTAAAATGCAAGATTTCCTATTCAAATACTGGTATTTTAGCCACCCAGGTATTAAAAATGTCACTCTAGTCTACAGCCAGCTCTGCCACCAGCAGCAAACATGAACCTTCTACATCTGCTCAGAGGTGGTAACTCCAGATTCCCTCATTAATTTAAGCTGATGTTACTTCTGAGGTAATTAAAGCACAAAGATGGTGACACAAAGGAAGGATTAGGGTTGGAAATACCCTGTTACTAACCTGTGCCTGGATGTGGCTGCTCCTCAGGGCAGTCTCAGAGGTATTGCCCATGTGCAAGGCAAGGGCTGAGGATCTCAGCCAGCTTTGTGGTCACTGTGTGGGGGTGGACAGATCATGAAACTCAAATTATTGTGGAGAAAGAAAATGGGAACAAGTTGGGATTCTTGGAGGTTCAAAGACAATTAAAAACAGAGAAGGTCCACTCTGTGACAGTGGGGGGGTAAGGAGGGCACTGGGCACCTGAAGAAAATGTGCCCAGAAATTTGTTGCAGTGACGTGTTTGCAGCACATGGCCACAATTTTTCAGTGATATTCCGGAGAATCTCTGCAGTTGTCCTTTCAAATAACGCTACTAATTTTAACAGGGCTATGGCACTTTCTGTATCTGCAGCTGTTAATAAGTAGCTATTCTATGAATTACCATTTCATGTCTCCAGTTGGCACAAGCAAGCCCCAACTGAAAACACGATAAAGATTTTGAGCTGCTTTAGAAAGACGTTGCTTTTTTTGAAATAAAAACAAACTCTGAGTGAAAAAGCTACTCTTAAAAATTTTTTCAGGGAGTGAAAAATGCCCTCTGGCTGATAGTGCTGCAGATTAAGGAAAGGCAGGACATCCCTTTCCCCTTCCACGGCGGCCGAGGCGCGTTTCGCATTACGGGGTGCCCGCCGCTCTTCCTTTTAACGGCTGAGATGGTTTGCAAAGGCCACTTCAAGTTTCTCGGCTTTTCAGTGCCTTTTGTGTGAGACTGTCAGCGCCCGAGCCCCGGCCATGACATGCACAGACCGGCTGGTTTTTCTCCTTCAGATCAGCGCCTCTGGACAGCTTCTCTTTCTCTGGCAGCCGCTTCAACCTGCTCTGTCTTGTCATCTTCGAGTTCAATATCTGCTGCTCTGAAGGAAAAAAAATGGGATGGGTTGGACCATTGTATTTGGTCTTTTGACCCTCCATGTTGCCCATGAGCAGTGAAGGATAACTTTTGACAAGCCATGTCAGATGTGACAGGCAATCTAGTTGGGTTGAGTGGAAATGTGCTGTACAAGTTTGAAGCCTTAGTTGGGGGCATTTTCCTGGTGTTCAGTGCATTTAAATTGACACCAGACCTCAGTGTTGTTCCTTGCAGAGCTCCGCGTTTCCGAGGCGTGCGGTTTTATCAGCTCAAATGAAAACCTTTCATATGCATTTTGCATCTCATTCCACCAATCCAAGGCAATATAGCCCTTCCCAGGGTTCGTTTTCCATCCCTCAGGAACACACATTAAATTTAGTTTTCATCTACGAGGATGTTTGATTTTTATTTTCGTGTAGGAGGTTATGTTTTACTGTTCCATGGATTTCTGTCTTTCCGTGGGTCACCTGACTGTGATGTGATAACACAACTCCACGCACATCGTTGTGCTAGAAGTTGCTGAATATTGCGAATTATTCAAAAAGCATTAAAGGAACCTTGCTAAGCTTCAAAGTGCTTTTATTTCCAATTAATTATTCAGAAATGTTGATAGTAGAACCTTTGTGGGAAGCACATTTTCTGCGCTGTTACATAGGCTGCAGTCAAGATCTGTTCTTATTGTATCCCTTCATTAATGGGTTGTGATATGCAGTTCCTCTTTTATTTAAATTAATTCTCATTATGGATGAGAAAAGCTGGCAGATAACATCCTCCCTGGTAGCCAGCAGTGGTGGTCTGGCATACTCTGAGTTTCCTGGCTCTAACCTGCTGCAAGCATCCCTCGTGCTGATCCTGTGCTGCCAGCGGCTTCTCCAGGGCAGTTCTCCTCTTACCCCACTTGTATCAGCCCAGGGCTCTCATCAGCACAGAGTTCTGATGGGCAGCAGCCAGAAATTACGTGAAATTCCCTTTGTGATATCCCAGTCTGCTCCAGCCTGGTCTCCCAAGCAGTGCTGTTGTTTCCGTCGCTGCCACCTTGGTGCTGCTTTCCTTTTCCCCTCTCTGGTGTCATGGAATCCCAGAATGGTTTGGGCTGGAAGGGACCTTCAAGCCCAACCCATTCCATCCCCCTGACACAGGCAGGGGCACCTCCCACTGTCCCAGGCTGCTCCAAGCCCCAGTGTCCAGCCTGGCCTTGGGCACTGCCAGGGATCCCAGGGGCAGCCACAGCTGCTCTGGGCACCCTGTGCCAGGGCCTGCCCACCCTCCCAGGGAACAATTCCTTCCCAATATCCCATCTAAACCTCGTATCTTTTGGTAGTGTAGGAAAACCATCTCCATACATCGTTGGTTCCATATCAAGTTGTGAGTCCTTTAGGAAACATGCAATTTGAAGTGGCTTAGACACATTATTGTTATTAACAATAATAATAATAATTTCATAGTCTGTGTGAATAGTTTGTATTTGCCTTTAAGGTCCCTTCTAACCCAGTCTATGATTCTGTGATGTAGTTTTGTTTCCATTTTTTTTCCATCGGAACATAACACCAAGAAGAGCACTTTTGTGCTGGTACAGGGCCTTTCAGTCATGCCAGCAAGGTGACACTTTTGGCTGGTGATTGTTTTTCCCCAAATATTACTGATTTGTTTATTTCTTTCTTCGTAGTAGATGTGATTTTCCTCATAAACCATTCCCGTGTGAATTAAAAACAAATTCGAATGCTGGGTCAGTTAAGTCTTTAAAACAAAAAAAAAAAAAAAAAGACACAGAGCGAGCAGTTGGCAATAAACTTGTCCTTTTTGGCACCTGGAATAAAAACAGTAACATAACAGTACCTTTATATAGCACATAAAAATATAATTCAGGATAAGAATTCAGAGGTCATGGCAAATGGTTACCTAAATAGCTCTAGGGAGTTAAAATAGTTTGCTTATACAAAGATAAGGTGATATTTTATGCAGAAAGCCCATGTGTGGTTCCAAAGCCTGATGGTTTTATACGCAGTAAAACAACTTTGAAAACAACGTGCAGACAAAGTTAGAGAAAATAATTTTTACAGATTGTAAAACGTAGACATTGAAACTTAGGAGGTGATTCTGCTCCACTTAAAAATGTCCATCAGCCTTGGCTTTAATTAGTGTGTTGTGGCTCGATTGTTTCTGACCTACAGCTCCCTTCATTTCTTTGACCACACATTGTTGTAAACCCAAAAATGGGATTTCTTGTCCATGGAGAACTTGTGGTAGAGCATTTTGAAGGTATAAAATCTACAGGGGCTGAAGTTACTCTCCCAGTATTTACATTTGGCCGCCAGACTGGGGCTCCTCAGGGTCCTCTGTACCCAGGGCTGTATCCACAGCTCCAGCTCCTGTTAACTGCAATTGCACTTCAGATTCCTACAAACAGGCTCTTCCTGCTCCTCACCACCTCCCAGGAGAGGTTATCCACGGGATGGAGAAAAACTCAGGGGTCCTGGGGGGTATGTGGCCGTTCTTTTAGGAACAGCAATCTTTGCCATGTCTTGGCCTGTGCAAACCTATTGAAAGTTCTTACAATCATAGAATCCCAAACTGGGCGGGGCTGGGGGGAGCTTAAAGCTCATCTCCCTCCAACTCCCTGCCATGGGACACCTTCCAATAGACCAGGTTGCTCCAAGCAAATGTGTGGTTATATATAGAATATGGGTATATTAAATTAAAATAACCTTTGCAATTAACAGGCAGCATTAAGGGGCTTGGGACAAGGCCCTGGAGTGCCAGGACACAGGGAATTGCTTCCCACTGCCAGAGGGCAGGGATGGATGGGATATTGGGATGGAATTGTTCCCTGGGAGGGTGGGCAGGCCCTGGCACAGGGTGCCCAGAGCAGCTGTGGCTGCCCCTGGATCCCTGGCAGTGCCCAAGGCCAGGCTGGACATTGGGGCTTGGAGCAGCCTGGGACAGTGGGAGGTGTCCCTGGCCAGGGATGGGGGTGGGATGAGATGAGCTTTAAGATCCCTCCCAGCCCAACCCAGTGTGTGATTTTATGATTTGAAGTCATTTGTTCCATATTTTGACATGTTTTTCCTTGACCCTGTGGATTTCACATCAAAACTGATGTTTGCAAACACACTTAAAAACCAACACTAGAAGCAAACGAGCAAGAAAAGCCCTCAGCGAAAGCAAAGGCCTCTGATTTTGCAGAGGGTTGGCCTTTGCAGTAGGAGATACAACAGTGTTTTCTTCTTTCAGCTCTAGAAGTGTTGATTCTGATCTGGAAGCTTAATTTCTTTCATCAAGGAGTTAAGCACTCGGTTAAATTCCGTGAGAACATATTTCAACATATTGAAAGATGTACCCAGTACATTCCCCCTAATGCCCATAATAATGTGGCCGTCCAGGGCTTCGGGCATTGGGGCTTTTCATTTACATTGGCTGACCTCAAATTGGATGTAAGCTTTTATATATCCAAATTAATGCATTTGTTCTCCGTTCATAGAGGGACTCTGGTGAGCAGGGCTTGGCCGTGGTCTCCAGCTGCAGGCAGATGTTGCTGGTGGTGAGAAGGTGGTTTTGTGTGCCCCTTCCATGTGGAGGGTCTGCCTGAGGGAAATTCTGCTTCACATTTTGGTCCAGATCCATCCCTTCAACGCTGGTGGAACCACTGAACGTATAATAAGCGGTTTCCCTTTGCTCAGTGAAAGTGTTTCTGCTTTGATGGATGGCAGAGAAATACAGACCAGTGCTGCTTTTCCCAGCTCCTTGCCCCAGTTAGATCTGCCATGAGATAACTTTTTAAAAGAGAAGTCTTGGGAGACCTTGGCTTCTTTGTTTCTTCTTGGCTGCTTGTGTAGAGGAGAGGACAAGACTGTGGACACCCAGGACTTCCACAGCTGGAGTCAGGGTTCACATATTTGTGTGGTCTCATCTGTACATGTAGTCATGGTCATGGTGGCCACCTTGTCATGGCCTCCTTCAGAGATCTTGGACTGGTTTTTCTGCTAATGTAGATTTCTTCACTGGGTAAAATTACGGAATAGTAGAGTAGTTAAGGTTGGAAAAGACCTTTAAGATCATCAAATCTGACTGTCAGCCAGCACCAGCACCATGGTCACCATTAAACCATGTGCTCAAGTGCCACATCCACACATTGTGAGCACTTTGAGGGATGGTGACTCCACCACTTCCCTGGCCAGCCTGTGCCATTGATTTACAACCCTTTCCATAAAAAACCTTCCCTAATATCTCATCTAAACCACTAAGCATCCTTTCTTCCATGTTGGAGGTTCAAGCACATCAGTTACTGAGCAGGATGGATATTGTACTTGATAAATAACATCTTTGCATTATTACTTGATCCTTATGTTCTACAGCTGTGAAACAATGTGGAAATCAGGAGGAATTTCCTCATGGAAAGGGTGGTCGGGCATTGGAAGGGGCTGCCCAGGGAGGTTTGGAGTCCCCATCCCTGGAGGTGTCCCAGGAAGGGCTGGATGTGGCATTCAGTGCTCTGGGCTGGGGACAAGAGGGGGACTGGGCACGGGTTGGACTCGATGATCCTGGAGGTCTTTTGCATCCTAAATGATTCTGTGATTCTGTTCTATAATTCTTGGGAAAAAAAATCCCTTTAATTAAGGCAGGTTATTTCTGGCTGCTGCTGTGTCCTTCCTTTTCCCACCCCAGCTGTGCCCCTGCTCCCAAGCCACCGAGGAGCAGCTTGTCCTGTTCCTACAGCAGCTCATGTACTGGTGCCACGGGGCTGCGGAGGCTCCCCCAGCACTTGTCACCTCGTGTTGGGGACCAGACTAAGGCTGGGGACAGAGGCTGCAGCACCAGGATCTCACCCCGAAGAGGCCTCTCAAACACCCCCTCCCTGGGCATTAGCAGTGCTCCCTGCTTTGGCTCTTGTATAAATATCTGCTGCATTTCCACCAGGAGTTATTGCTGTTATATATTTTACAGACACTTTACTGTCATCTAAGTGGTTTATTTTATTCCCACAGCTAGGAGAAAACTACAAAAGGAATTTTGTAATCTGAATGTGATTGTGGGCAGAGAGTAATGTTTTGAAAAGGAGCTGAGAGTAAATTATATCACTGCTTTATTGTGTTTAAGGAGACTTTTCTATTGTGCTAGGAGTTAACATTAGTTCTCAAAGTTATTAACTGGATGTGGTTTTATTATGACTGTGTGTTTTGTCAATATATGACTTTTTTTGTTAGGCTTTTCGGTGCCAGTTCGGCTGCAACTTTGGCACCCTTCAAGTTTAAATATGTAAACTCAGCTGGTGTTGAAAGTTTTTTTAGGTTTAACTCCCTCTCCCATGCAGCAGAGAAAAGAACCCTTTTTTTTATCCGGGGTAGGCTATTTACAGAGGAGCTTTCTTCAGGCAGGCTGCCTTACTCCAGGTTGTTTTGACAAATCCTATTTGGAGAATAATAATTCCAAATATTCAGAGATGGTTTTTGGTGGAGATGGAAGCTGTGTGGCTGAGGTGACCTTTCAGGCTGCCTCTGAGTGGGTTTTTGGCAGGAGCTTTGATGTGGGTGACAGAGACCTCACGCTGAAGGTGTGGTTGGAGCCCATGGTGCCACCAGAAACACTTGGCACCACCACCAGCCTGAAACTCCTCTTCAAAATGCCTCAGAGAACACATTTAAATAATATATGTAGAATCACAGAATATTTGGGGTTGGAAGGGACCTTAAAAATTATCTCATTCCATGGGACACACTGTATGTTACATATAAATTGCCAGCACATGGCATTGTGTGTCTGGGTTTTCAGGTGTTTGTGCCAGTTTCCTACTTTTTAAGAAGATATTAAAGCCTCCACCTCTGGAGAATAATAAACAGCTTTAAAAAGGATAAGTTTTGGAAGAGAAAAAAAATTTAAAACTCAAATCCAGCTCTTGGAATAATGCCTCCCCTTACTGAAGAGAAGTGTTTGAGGTTGGATGGGGCTTGCAGCAGCCTGGTCTGGTGGAAGCCGTCCCTGCCCATGGCAGGAGGTGGCACTGGATGAGCTTTAAGGTCTCTGCCAGCTCAAAGCATTCTGTGATTCCCTGATTAATTGCCTTTCACTAATTCTATAAGGACACCATATGGCTGTCGAGAGGCCCCCACCTTCCTGCCATGGCACCGTCTCCAGTCAGCCTTCATTGCTACCCCAGGTTTTCCTCCAGCCTTTGGGCCCACGGAGATGAATTTGTTTCAGTGTTTATCTCCCTCTCTGAGCACACAGTAAAACCCCCCACATTTTCAGTGCGGATTTACTGGGCTCTTCAATATTAAACATAAAGTGCAAGTATGGACCACGTAAAGTAAAAATATTTGCTGGCATGTGCAGAAACATGGTTGATAGAGCAGAGGAGCCGCTCCTGAGCCAAGTTAATACGATCCATGCAGAGCCCAGTAGATCTCCATTACTAAATAAAGTGCTCTCATGAAGCCTAATGTGTTCCTGTGAATTACTCCATTACCTGGGAAGATCCATGTGGATGTGGCTGCTCACGCTGCTCTTGGCCAAGCTGGTGGCTGTGCCTCAGAGTTTATAATTAAAGCCAGCCATTCATTTTTTCTCAAATGTCCATTGCAAGGTGTAAATTGTTTTAAATAAGAATGTGGTTTTGGAGTCTCAGGAACAAACTTCCCTCGTTTTCACAATTTTCCCTGTTTTCTGTGTCTAAAGGCTGCTGTGGTTCCAGGCACTGTGGGCAGGCGAGTGGAGGAGTTGCTGTATTTTAGGAGCTCTTCTGCCCTGTGATTTGCACAGATGTGTTTTAATTAATGAATTTAGCTGGTGTGGGGCACAGGGAGCATCCAGAGCTGGGACCAGAGCCCAGCACGTGGGGATACCCCATCACCCCCAGTGCTCCTCTGGCTCGGGCATGGCAGAAATAAACACATTTTATTATAGTGGTGTTTGGCAGCAACCCTTCAGTGTTGTTTTTCAGCAGTGAGTTGGCTGTAACCAGCTCCCACACAGCCATAAAATGGAGTCTTTGTGTAGGGGGGGCCTGGAGAGAGCTGGAGAGGGGCTTTGGACCAGGGCCTGGAGTGCCAAGGGGGAATGGCTTCCCAGTGCCAGAGGGCAGGGCTGGATGGGACATTGGGAAGGAATTGTTCCCTGGGAGGGTGGGCAGGCCCTGGCACAGGGTGCCCAGAGCAGCTGTGGCTGCCCCTGGATCCCTGGCAGTGCCCAAGGCCAGGCTGGACATTGGGGCTGGGAGCAGCCTGGGACAGTGGGAGGTGTCCCTGCCCATGGCAGGGGTGGCACTGGATGGGCTTTGAGGTCCCTCCCACCCAAACCATTCTGGGATTCGGAATTCTGTGAATACACCATGGCACAGAGTCCAGTCCAGCTTTCATCTGCATTGCCAAAACTGCAGCATTTTGCTCACAAATTCACTGTTGTTTCTTCAGGGCCTCAAGAAACTTGTCTGTTCTAAATCATTGGTACAAGGAGATCATTCCTGCAGTCCTCACCATGGTTTAAGCCGGGCTACTGTGAAACTAAGAGGGATTTCACATTTCTCCCATTCCAAATGCAAACTCATTCTGTTCAATTTTCCTACCCAAGAAGCAACACCCAGCAGCCTGAGTGAATAATTTCAGAATTCCTGAGTTTGTAAAGAAGCCCAAAGCTGGGGCAGAGTAGGTCTCCTAGAGTTATTTTCCATTATTAAGTGCTTTGTCTCAATGCCGTTTTTTTAGTTTTGGCCCATTTTTGTTGAATCATGGAATATCCTGAGTTGGAAGGGACCCAGAAGGATCATGGAGCCCAACTCGTGGTCCTACACAGGACAATCCCATCAATCCCACCCTGTTCCTACAGACATTCCTCTCGTCGTGTTGGTTGGTCCCCATTCATCGCATTGATCATAACCTTCAGATACTTCCATGGTTGTACCACATCTCCTGCTCTGGGGTGCATAACTTAGTTTAATATTTCCTCCAGAACTGAGCTTTTCTGAAATACTGTTTTAATTCTTTTTAATTAAACTTTAATTATGGCTTCAAAAATTCATCTCCAGTTTTTGGATGTGGAGTGAGGTGCAGTATTTCAGGGAGTGCCTCCTCAGAGGGGGCCTGGTGGGCAGTGGCTGCTGCTGGATTAGCCCTGTAAGATTCTTGGTATCTCTTTCACTCAGTGCTCATTTAGATTTTTAGGCTTTTGTGAGAAAATTTTAAAAATTGTTTTTTTCTGCAGTCTGGGTATGTCACTGTCCTGTCTGGGAGGCCCATTTTTAATCTTGCAGATAATGATTTTCTTTATCGTCAGGATCTCTCATGATTTATTGTCAGTTTTATCATATTTGTATTCTACCTAATTATTAATAAGTACAAATTTTAAAAACAACAACAATCAGAGAGCAGGGGAAGCTGGACGGGACTCTCTGAACTGCTTTCTGGGGGGATAATTGATTTTTTTCTATTCTAATAGTTGCATTCTGCACTTGTTCATGACCCTCCTGTCCTGATGGCTTGGACTATTTCTCTTTATTCATCAAAATTATTTTGATTTCTGATTTTTTTTTTCACATAAGCTACTTGGACCCTATCCCAACTTGGTGTGCACTGGATTCATAAGGATACTCTCCAATCAATTCAACCAAATAGTGGAAATACTGGAGTTAAAATGCCATCCCCGTTGGCAAGTGGTATTTGAAGTTCATCTTACTGGCTTTAAAACACAGACTGGGATTTCCAGTTCACATTACTGCAAAACACTGCTTCCCTCTCAGCTTCCTGCTGCCCTTGTAACCACGCAGTAAAAACCCTGCTTAAATTTTTTAAAACTTTTCTTGGTGTCCACCTTAGACTCTGTTAATGTAAACTGCTTTTCCCTCTTTTTTTTATGAGAGTGTCACAGCAAAGGTATATAAAAATCTTGATAAAGTCAGTGTATATTTCCCTTACTGCTGCCCCCCCCCTTATCCATGAGGCCAATTATCTTGTCAAAGGAAAAGATTAGATTTGTTTGGTGGTTTATAACCTTATGAACCTGAGATGCTTATAAATATTTTAATAATTTGTTCCATTATCGCTCCCAATATCAAAGTTTGACTGGTCTATAATTTCTTCCTGTCTCCTTTTCCCCCGGCTTTGTAAATCCTCTGGGAGCTCGTCTGTGCTCCAGGAGCTGTCAGAGATGGTCACTAACTCTTCACTGCTTTATCCTGTTCCAGTGAACTGTTACACCAGCAATTAGGAATTTGAGACTGGTTTCAGATAAAGTCCTGGGGCATCCATAAGGTTTATTTATGACAATGATGTTTCCTGTTTGGGAGGGTTTAATATTTGTGATCAGAACCAGTTGATGGATTCTTTCAGGGAACATGGGTGGTTGGAGGAGTTCAATGTGTAAATGTATATATTTGTATGTAAATACAATTTTTAATCTTAATTTAGGGAGTTGGCTCACATCTCTCACCTGCACAGATATGTTAGTACAGATTTAAAAGTACACTGCCCAGTAAAACATAGAATGCACCACATCAAGTTCAGTTCTTGCACCTTCACCTCGGGCTGATTGCTGTAAATTTAATTTCATCTGGATGATTTTATGCAGCCAAAATGTAATGCAAAATCCTGTGGTGGAATCATTCTTAACTATTTCTACTGCTGCAAATTTATGGGATATTTTGGCAGTTTTGGTTTTCCAAAGTACCCACTGAGGCTTGGAGAAACTGAGTTGTGGTTTCTAAAGCTGGGATGCCCATGGCCCTTGTCCCAGGGGCAGATGTTGATCCCCTTGGGCAACCAGCATCTGGATCTTACAAACCTGAGTATTTCCTGCCCCTGGGAGTCTGGGATGTTCCCACTGCTGTGGACACTGCCCATGGAGGGGTTGTCCTCAGTTTTATATCAGTTTTATCGTCTTCATATCCCACCTAATTGTTAATTAGTGCAAATATTGCAAAGCAACAACAGTCACGGAACAGGTGAGGCTGGAAGGGACTCTGAACTTTGCTGGGTGAACAATTGATTTTTTCGTTGCTCATGGTTTTGATCTGCACTTGATCATGACCCTCCTGTCTCACTGGTTTGGATTATTTCTCTTAATTCTTCAAAATAGCTTTGATTTCTGATTCTCTCACATAAGCTGCTTGAACTGTATCTGGGAGTACTTTTTGGACACGTCTCCAGGGGGATGTAGCTGGTGCATTATCCCAGTTAGGCCATACTGGGGCAGCCTGGTTGGCTTAAGACAAGGAAAAAAGGGGAAGATTTATATTCTGTAGTTCATTCTGGATGCTATTCATGTCAAGTATCATTTAGACTTTACCATAAGTAAAACACATAAATATTTCAGTGAAAAGTTGCCCATATTATCCTTTAAAAGCAGTTTCCCTCTCCATTTGTGCAGCAAAATTCGTATCTTTCCCCAGCACCCCCAGTGCTGCATTTTACTTGGAGGTGAGTCTGTGCACATGTTTGTGCATATGTGTGGTGTATGTGCTTGAATCATGAAATTGGATCTCCATTAAAATGTTTTGTGCACTACAGCAGTGTTTTTGTCACAATAAGTACCCCAGCAAGAGCCAGGATGTCACAATAGTGTTGCTGTGTGTGGTCCTACCTCAGGAAAGAGTTGTTGCACTTGTTTTAATGAGAGATTCCTAATGACTAAACCATTATGAATATTAAGTACTTCTAGTAATCAGCTTTATTGTGCAGTACCATGGTTTTTCATACAGAACAGATATCTCAGAATTTGAAATTAATGGGTGCAGAGCTTTGTTGTTGTGCAGTTTAGAAGTTTCAGCGTGGGGCTGTGACATTCTGAGGGACCTACAGAAAGGAGCCAGGTTTGTTGTCCTGCAGGGCTTTAGGAAATGTGTCAAACCCAGGGTAAAGCTTTGGTGCTCCTGCAGAGATGGACCTGGAACAGGCCTTGGGGGTCTTCACGCCCTTTTCATAGAACCACAGAATGGTTTGGGTTGGATGAGACCTCAAAGCCCATCCAGTGCCACCCCTGCCATGGCAGGGACACCTCCCACTGTCCCAGGCTGCTCCAAGCCCCAGTGTCCAGCCTGGCCTTGGGCACTGCCAGGGATCCAGGGGCAGCCACAGCTGCTCTGGGCACCCTGTGCCAGGGCCTGCCCACCCTCCCAGGGAACGATTCCTTCCCAATATCCCATCCAGCCCTGCCCTCTGGCACTGGGAAGCCATTCCCTGTGTCCTGTCCCTCCATCCCTTGTCCCCAGTCCCTCTCCAGCTCTCCTG
>VWZW01000639.1:194300-201800 GCA_013397115.1 Edolisoma coerulescens | reverse complement strand
ATTTCTGAAACATTTCCTTTCTGTTCTGCTTATCTGCCCTTTATAGGCTTTGTGAAGTGTTTCCAGACACGTATTTTTACGAATTTTCACTCCTGCATGCCCATCTTCTTTTCTTTGCAGTGCCTGGATAGCTTGTTTGCAAAGTTTGCTTGGCCACAGGATCCCAAGGGGCAGGATTCAGGACAGCATGTGCATGCAGCCCTTGAAACCATGTCAGATAGTCCCCAGATCCTAAAAGGTTGGCTACCCCTGAGATAAGGCATCATGTTTAATGGCCTCAATTTTTCTTTTAAGTGTTTATTTTTATCATACCTCCATGAAACGTCGGCCTGCCGGCCGCGACGATATTAAAATCATTTAACTAATTTGGGGGGGGTGTGTTCTGGTGTGCCAGAAGGTGGTTTTTAAGGAGTAAAATAAAAAAAAAAAAATTCAGGGATAAAAGGCTCATTTTGATCACATTTAATCTTGCAGAAAGTATTTCAAAGAAACACTCAGACACCAGAGGTAAATGGAAGGGAGATGATGCTTTTATTGCCCAGTTAGGTAAATGGTGTTACGTTGATTATTGTGAGCTGTCATATCATTGCCACATAAATGGTTGGTGGGAAATAGTCTCATCTAAGGGAATGTTTTCTGTTTGCATTGCAATGATCTGTATGGCACATATTGCATGTGAAAGGAATGAGCAGCAGGTTCCTCCTACAGCGCCTCTTCAGGTCTGTAATTAAATCAGTGTTTTGATTAACAGTGCTGTTGCTAACCGTGTAAAAATGATGACTGGGTTTTAGATTATTTTTATTTATTTCTTTTTATTTTAATCAGGTTTTTTTTTTAAGTAAAGGGAGATAGGGATTTGGCTGAGGATTGTGTGCTGGCCGTGGGATCCATGATGTGGAGGGGCTGGGAGCTGTCAGCAGAGCTGGGGAACATCCACCTGCCCACCACCCTGGGTCCCATACGGAGCTCTTCCCATGGCTGGTTTTGGATGAGACCTGGTAAAAAGCTGATTTAAAAAGGGAAAATCAGGTCTGTTTTGATTTCAACTAAAACTGGATAACCAGTTGTCAATAAGGAAAAGGCTAAAGAGTGTTTGTGCAGATGAAAAAACCAAAACAAAGCAAAGCACCGGAAAAAAAAAAGGAAAATTAAAAAAAATCACTATTTTAGCTTGCAGACATTATCATCCATCTGGAAAGAAGAGTGAGAGCGAGGGACATACAATGAAAAACCTGTCATGCCACCAACCCGATACTCCCGCAACAAAAAGCCTGTTTAAAGCAAGACAGACGAAAAGGGAAAGTTTGATGAAGATTACCGAGGAAAGAAAAAAAAATAACACAAGAAACCAGCAGATCTCAGCTGCTGCCTGTGTTTCTTCCCTATTTTCGCTGTGCCCGTGGCCGTGGCCGTTCGTATGCAGGGCAGGGCAGGAGCCCCGGCGGAGGGGCCGGCGCGGGGCTGGCGCTGGCGCTGCGGTGGCCCCGAGCGCCGGAGGGAGGCCGGGGGTTCCAGTACAGTGGGTCGGGAAGCAGCACTGACAGCCCGGCCGTCCCCCGGGACCCCACGCTCCGCAGAGGACGAGAGGGAGCCGAGCCGCCCTCCGGAGAGAGCAGCCGGGGCCTGATGGGTCGATTGTGCCAGTCCCGGCTCTGCTGGAAAATACAAGTTTTGGAGAGAGCGGGTTGGGAGCAGAAGCACAGGGTGGGGAGGTGGAGAGGGGCTGGTGTTGGAGTGGTGGGAATGGGGGGATTTTTGGCAGCTGCGGGATGTGGGATGTGGGATGTAGGATGTGGGATGTGGAATGTGGGATGTAGGATGAGCATCACCCCTCACCGCCCAACAACGTGGGGTGTGCTGGTGGGGGGACTTAGGCTGGTGTTAGTGGTCAAATCCAGGAGTTTGCTAGATTGATTTGATTGGATTTGATTCCCCTGTCAGAGCAGGAGAGTTGTGCAGAAATCCAGCTCCAGCTGAATGTGCAGCCCCAATGAGGAAAGCCAGGCTTAGGTGCAGCCACATCCAGCCAGGATTTGTGAGCGTTGTCTGACCCTGCCTTCGCACCCGCTCTTCCCCTGTCGTTATTCCTCACTGTGTTTGTGCCCTCGGGATGTGCCACCTTCATGGAGCATGGGGAAAGGCTGGCACCGCCTGGCAAACCCCACTGTGACACCTTGGGGCTCTCCGGTATCTCCAGGTGGAGGTGTCCCTGGGCTGAGTGTGGAGCCTGAGGCTGGGAAGACGGATGGAGAGGGGACAGTGGGGACACCTGCCAGAGGTGCTGCAGTGAACACCGGATAACAGCTGCTAACAAAGCAGCAGGAAAAGGCCAGGATATCTGGCATCCCAGAATCTCTCAGGTTGGAAAAATCCTCCAAGACCCCTTCCCCAGCACTGCCAAGGGCACCGCTGACCCACGTCCCCAAGTGCCACATCCACACAGCTTTCAAATCCCTCAAGGGATGGGGACTCCATCCCTGCCCTGGGCAGCTGTGCCAGGGCTGGGCAGCCGTTTCCATGCAGGAATTTTTCTGAACATCCAATCTAAACTCCCCATGGCACTGAAGGGACAAAGGATGAGGCAGAGGAAGGGATCACACTTTGCAGAAGGTGGGGTAGATGTTTTTCCAGAGACAAAGCTTCTCCCAGTGCACTGCAGACTTTTTATTCCCTTTTTTTCCTGTCTGGTGTCCTGTGGCATTAAGGCTGATGTGATCGTGCTGTTAGGTCCTTCTCGTTTCCTTTTTTCCAGTTACTTCTGAGTTTGATGGATGGCCTCAGCCCGCTGTGACCAAGGGCTAGGAACATGATTATATTCCTCCAGACCCCAGGCAGGCCGGTGTCCACGAGCAGGACAGCCTGGAGCACCCGTCCCTCTTTGGGGACATGGGTGGGGAGGGCCTGTGTGGACACTCAGTCTGGGGAGTGTGGTTTAATAGGCATCACATTTAATGAATCTATTAATCTATTAATTGCAATACTCATGGAGCAGCTTCCCAACAGCTGTGTAGGGATTTTCCCAAGCCCTTCGCAGCAGGTTCCTGCCAGTGGCAGGTTGATAATCCCTCCAAATATCGCCGTGCTCTTCAGTTCCATCAACCATCCACTGTCTCTTTTTGGTCCTTTTATAAATCCTGTGCTAAATTGCAAATCCCAGCCTAAGTGTGTGTTTGTCCGTCTTATCAATAATGCATCGCCCCGAAGTGTGGGAGGGGGAGCCACAAGTGAAACTGCCCACGGTAATTCAGGGCTATAAATCATATTTTCTGTTGGGTTTGGAGGCTGAGATTGTCTCAGCAAGATGGTTTGTGCCACTTTACTGTGATATTTCGGGAATATTTTTTTATTTACCCCATTCCTCTATGTGTGTGTGTGTATATATATATTTATATATCTGTATATATCTTCCTGCTTCCTTTCCAGCTGTCAGTAGAGGGTGAATCCTGGACCTGCAAAAAGAACCAGCTTTCTTTTCATAAGGCAGACACCCATTGGCTCCAATATCAGGTGTCTTGTATAAAATCTTGAAAAGAAATTAGAGTTTTATTTTTAGAAGAGATGCAGAGCTGAGCCATGGATTGTTGTCCACATTTGGGGCCTAATTGAGATGCTGATCTGCAAAATACTCTGTGTCCAGTGGTGCATGTCTAGTGTTCAGCTCTTACTTTCTGTCCTGCAAGTCTGGCCTGAGCTAGAACGTGATTTTCAAACTAAATATTAAAAAAGGATGAAAACCAGATCTTCTCTTACTGGTGTTTAAACCCATCCTGGGGTCTCAGGCTCTGGGGAAGACTCTCCCTGTGCTCCTGCTGGAGGAGACTCAGCACTAATGATGGGATCAATGGATGTTTTCAGAGGTGGATATTTTCATTTTCCAACAGTATTTGCAAGCAAACACTTCTTGAAACTGTAAATTTATATACTATTTAGACTTAAAAATTAACATTTTCTCTGGCATAAGCACAATATTCACTTTTTTTTTTAAATTTAACTACTTATGTTTTGCAAGGGGGCATCTACTTGTTTCTTAATCCTGGTGGCCAGCTGGAAAGATCCAAATTCAGACAAAATCATAGAGCAGAATCACAGAATCTCTAAGGTTGGAGAAGATCTCCAAGGTCATCAAGTCCAGCTTTCACCTGAATACCACCATGTCCTCTAAACCATAATAATAGATATTAAATAATAAATATCTAAAGGAGTCCCGATATCAGTGACTTGCTCTCAGCAGACATCACCCCCAACATTTTCCAAATTAGCAGAACTTGGATATTTTATTTTCTAGAGGACCAGACTGAATCCTTTTGGGGGCTGTATCTCCTTCAATACCTTGTTGGTGACACCAAATCCACCTCAATGTCACTTGCAGCTGTCATAGAATCGTTAAAGTTGGGAAAGACCTTTCAGATCATCAAGTCCAACCCTCAGGCTTCTGCTGTTGGATTTTCCCATCCCAGACTGAGGTTATCCCATCCCAGGCCCGCTGCTGGGATAATCTCCCACCCAACTTCCCAGTGCAATGGGAAAATGTGGAGAGCCATAAAAATGCATTATTTTAGGACAGGCCACGGGATTGAATCCACCTCAACTCCACTGCAGGAATAAAAAGTTGAGTTTCTAAGGAATGCATATGGAAGGACTTATTTCTGCTGTAAAGATTTCCTGACAAGCAGAAATATAATGCTTTTTGAAAACCTCATTAGAAAATCAATTACATCATGACACGTAATGTTGGGTTATTTACAAGCGAGATGTCTTGTTGGGAAAAAACACAATAAAAATTCACACTTAATCCAGAAAAATGGGGGAGCATAAAGAAGAGTTAGGTTTTGTTATTAGCATGTTCAAAGGAGCAATTACCACAAAGCAGAGGGTTTGTGCTCCATCAGGAACAGCGACGAGATCTGATCGTGGAGGGACACGAGGTGTCACCCCCTCAGAGGGAAAAGGGCAGAGAGATCCTTTCAGGGCAAATAAAAATGGGTTTATTTATGGATTTGTGTTGATGCCCGGTGCCCAGGCCATCCACCTCCTCTTGCTTTTCCTCATGGAATTGTTAAGGTTGGAGAAGACCTCAAAAAATCTCCAAGCCCAGACATCAGCCAGCACCGTGTTCACCACTAGCCATGTCCTCAGGTGCCACATCCTCACATTTTTGAACACTTCAGGTGATTCCATCACTGTCCTGGGAAGTCCCTTCCAATGTTTGACAACCCTTCCATGAAGAAGTTTTTCCTAATATCCAACCTAAACCTCCCCTGGCACAACTTGAGGACGTTTCCATCTCGCAGCCCTTGATATCTTTGGGTTTAAATGCCTTCAAAAAGACAAGCTCAGCTGGGCACCTGGGGAGTGGCTGCTGGGAGGCTGTGGCTGCTAAACCATCAGCTTTCTTTGGAGAAAAAATGGGAAAACTTCCAGTTTCATGGAATCACAGAATGGTTTGGGTTGGAAAGGACCTTAAAGCTCATCTCTTTCCACCCCCTGTGCCATGGGAAGGGACACCTTCCAAATTTCTGTGCTGCTAATTAGGAACATATGACCTCAGTTGTGGATTTTTTTTAAACCGTAACAGTTTTTTAGAACTGGACTGTTTTCTTCAGATGGAAAATACTTGATCTGAAGCAGAAAATGTTGTTTGTCATGCAAATATGAGCAAGATGCAGCTAATCTAATGTCCCCTGCATCGTTCACACTGAGGGAAATACAGAAAAAGGCAAATTTCTAGCTCAAATCCTTGTCTCACATAGCCTGCAATCTGAGTTTGCATCAGATGCAGAACTAATGGTGCTTATTTCCTGCAGAGTTAAACCTAAAACGTGCAACTGCAGGCTCATGTGTGTGTTTGTGGCAAAGAAATATTTTGTATTTTCATCTCTAATTCTGCATAATGCCTGTGGTAGTTCACTGTCTGTAGCTGTAAAGTTTCTGTGCTTTCCCTGGTTTTTAACTTAAAAATCCATGGGTTTGATACATTTGCTTCATAATGAACAATTAGGCCATGAGGAGAACGTTTTTGGCAGTAATTAAATAGAGGAAAGGTGACTTGAAACATCAGAGGAGCTTTGGAGGTGAGGCTGAAGGGTTTCTTCAGGGAGGATGGAGAGGGACTTGGGACAAGGGATGGAAGGACAGGACACAGGGAATGGCTTCCCAGTGCCAGAGGGCAGGGCTGGATGGGATCTTGGGAAGGAATTGTTCCCTGGGAGGGTGGGCAGGCCCTGGCACAGGGTGCCCAGAGCAGCTGTGGCTGCCCCTGGATCCCTGGCAGTGCCCAAGGCCAGGCTGGACATTGGGGCTTGGAGCAGCCTGGGACCGTGGGAGGTGTCCCTGCCCATGGCAGGGGTGGCACTGGATGGGCTTTAAGATCCTTTCCAATCCAAACCATTCTGGGATTCTGTGAAGACAGGACATCCTTGCTTTCCTCCAGTTCCAGGAATCTCCTCATGAGCAGGCTGTAGTGCTGTATAATTTGATATTTTTTGCATTATTAACAGTAGTATAAGCATTCCTTTTTTGGGTGGCGAGTGCTCTGGAAGGGGAGAGATTCATTCTTGATTCTAAGAAACCACAGAAGTTTCTGTCATAGCATTGTGTGTTTTTGTAGGAATAGACATTTTTCTCCCTCTTTTGACCTCTCTGCTCACCCCTAAAACCACTTTGAAGCTGCTTTTTGTTCTTTTTCTTGCTTTCTTACGAGTAATCAACTTTTTGTTGTTGTTCTGTAAGACTCAAGAAGAAAAATGCAGTGTCAGTGAGACAGGATGAGGGCAGATAAGACCAACTCTCTCCTCAAATTCATTTATCTGGGAGAATTCAGATACCCTACAGTAGATATTTGTGTGCTGGGACTAGACTTGACTTGTGGGCTGAAAATTTGAGCCAAGACACCTGAAATCTGATTTTGGCTGAGTTATGCTCATTCTTTCCCAGGCTGGCAGCAAAGGGGCAGGTCCTGGATGTCTGGAAAGGAGAAGTACCAGGTGCAAGCTTGGGATGCTCCTGAAAAGAGGAATTTCGGGGTGATTGTGCTCGTCCTCATGTGCCACCATCCCCTCCATGGAGGGAGGTTTCTCTTCCATCAGGAAGCTGCTCCTCATTTTCTTCTCTGTGGCGTTGGATAAAACTAGGGAAGGGTGTGGATGGGGATGAGGATGTGGATGTGGATGAGGATGAGGAGGGATTCCCAGGGGGACAGCAGGGATCCTGTCAGCATCACTGTCAGCCTGGCAGCAGTTCTCCTGCAGTGAATTTCCAGACCTTGATCACCACAGGCCAGAGCAGCTCCTCGCATCGGCGAGGCCCGAGCTGACCACAGGAAAAGGAGCGATAAATTTAGATTATTTTGGCATCTGTAGGTCATTATTGGAATTATAGCAGCTGGCTGCTAGGTCATAAAGTTACTCTGACAGGTCATGAATACTGAAAGTACTCTAACTACCCTGCCTTACTCTTATCGTCCTCATTCATTACTGTCAAGATCTCCTCTTACAAAGAGCG
>VWZW01000639.1:166800-189300 GCA_013397115.1 Edolisoma coerulescens | reverse complement strand
AAAATACTTTTTATTCTTTGTTCTTGCTACTGTTGTCTTTTTGGGTTGAGGCCAAACTGGTAAGAGGCGCAGGCAGTTCTTGGCTGGGTAATGCCATTTTGGGAGAGATCCTGCTGATGTGGGTGGTAGCAACCTCAAAGCCCTTCAGAAAGGCTTTGCAGGTCTCTATTAACTGTGCTGGTTTAATTGGGATAGATTAGTTTTTCTGAGGTGCTCTAAGGTGTCCTCAGAGTCTTCTGTTCTCCAGGTGAACACCCCCAGCTCTCCCAGCCTGGCTCCAGAGCAGAGGGGCTCCAGCCGTGGAGCATCTTTGTGGCCTCTGGACTCACTTCAACAGGAGATGCTCAGGGGTCACAGACTTTACACCCACGCTGGGAACTTGCTTTGAAGAACGTCCTGGCGAGTTGAATTCTTAAGAGGTTCCTGATTTATCTGTATCTTAATTCATTTTAATAGGCTGGAGGATCTGCAGGTGCTGTTGATTATAATTCTTGGTGCTCACTGTCATCTGGAATTCATGCACTGACGCACGTCAAGGTGGACATCCAAAGTCAGGGCCCAGTTCCAATAATTCAGCCTTAAGTTTTTGTCCTTCAGTGTCCCTGTGCACCAGATCAGGGACCTGGGTCTTGCGGTATAAGGGTTGTAATGTGTATTTTAACTCCCTTAGGTTTGGTGGTTTTTTGGGTTTTTTTTAAATCCATGCATAATTGGGATTATATCTATCTGAGATATGTAGAAAAAATGTAAATTCGACTTCAGATACCAGTTAGCAGTTGGGTTATCACTGCGAGGCAGGGTTCTGAGCAGGGCTGGTGGGTTTGTGGCCGTTGCAGAGGCCTGGGAGTGGTGGTGAATCCCCCAAACCAGCGGAGAGCGCGGCGAGGCGCCGGGAACGCCGTGTGCGGTTTAAGGGTCCCCTGCAGCCAGCCCTAACACACTTAATTGCCTGTGATAAAACCGACCTCCGAGGTCTGATGGGAGACTTCTTTTATATAAGAAAAAATGTTTTGTAACAATTTCTTGTAAGTGCTAAAATTAACTGACTTTCTTTTAACCTAATTAAAGCTAGGACTGATGATATCACCTATGCTTAATGTTGCCGAACATCTCGGGCAGAGTGTGCTGCCGCTTGGAACTTGGCTCCATTTTTGCTTCCTGCTTTCAAACATTTAATGTGAAGCATCTGCTCGGTTGTTGCTGGTTCAGGGTGTGCTTGATCTCCCCCATTCTCAATCTAGAACAGGGTGGTCCTTCCCGACACAGAAGATGCACAGAAATTGGGCTTTTTTTATCTTTTCGGCAAATTTTCCGGTCGTTCTGCTGCCAAACCCAGTGATTTGAAACAGAAATATTTATGAAGAGGTTACTCTGATATTAGGCATATTTGTGCTCTCTCGGTAGGGCCCAGCTGTAGGTCTTTGAAGAGTTTCATTCATGGAGGAGAGGGGGTCTCTCTGGGGAAGGTCTCTGCTGATGAGCACCAGAGCTGACTGCAGTTGTCTTGGCCTGGATGATTCCTGCTAACACAAATGGGGTAGAAACATGCAGGGTGAAATCTGGAGAGAGCGGGAATTCGTCTGCAAAAGCTGTGGGTGGGAAAGAGGAAGAAAGCAGTACTGGACTTGGTGTCCAGTGTGGAGGTGGAGCAGGAAATCTGCAGTAGAGCAGTGAGGTCAGAGTGAGCAGTACAGAGATGGTCCAGACCAGGGGAGGTCGGGAGGGTGGTGGTGGCCAGCGTAGAAAAAGGGCAGAATTTAAAGGTGGGCTAAGGAGAGGACTGTGGACAGGAGTGACAGGACACAGGGAATGGCTTCCCAGTGCCAGAGGGCAGGGCTGGATGGGATATTGGGAAGGAATTGTTCCCTGGGAGGGTGGGCAGGCCCTGGCACAGGGTGCCCAGAGCAGCTGTGGCTGCCCCTGGATCCCTGGCAGTGCCCAAGGCCAGGCTGGACATTGGGGCTTGGAGCAGCCTGGGACAGTGGGAGGTGTCCCTGCCCATGGCAGGGGATGGAGCAAGATGATTTTTAATGTCCCTTCCCACCCAAACCATTCTGAGATTGAGGGAAAGAGGGTGGCACGGAGCAGACCATGAAGGGCTTGGGGCACTGGGACACACAGGAGAAGACTGAGGGGGTTGAAGAACCAGAACTTTGTGGTTGTCCTTCCACCTGGCTGTTGCTTTAACAGAGGTCTTTGTTCCTCATGGGATTCACTGCTGTGGAAACACAATAAATGCTCAGGGAAAGGAGCCAGGCCCACACACACAGAGCATTGTTTTGCTTGGACGTGTTTCAGGTGTTCCTCGGGAAGTCACCGCCGTGGTCTCGCAGTGCCACGTCCCAGCGCAGGATCTTGTTTGAAATCTGTGTCTCCCTGGATAGGATTCCAATCAAAACTTTAATGGTCCAGGGCAGTCAGCAGCATTTAATGACCTTCAGTGCTATCACTTGAGTCTTTTGGGCATTGACATTGATTTTCCTTATCTTTGGCATGTGGAGACAGGAGTCTCACTCCATCCTTTGAAGTGTTTGCTGGTACACACCAGGAGCAGGGAATAAGCAGGGAGCAGCTTTGCAGGGATCATGGGCTTGGGCAAGCCCAGTTTGGTCCCCAAATTTAATATCACTTATTGTAAAAGTTGGGAAAAAAATGAGGCTATTTTTATATTTTTGTATGTACTCAAGAGGTGTGTTTATTTATTATTTTTTGCATCAATAATTTAATTTATTAATGTATTATGTATTTAATTATATATTTCTTTGTTATAGTATTTATTTGGAATTTATATCATGTGTTTGATGCCCAAATCTCCGTGCAGGTGCTTCTTTCCCAAGGTTAAAGAGAGGATGCAGAATTTCTCACCAGTCAGATCCATAAGAATTTGCATCCTCCAGAACAGATTAAAACAGAGTAAGGAAAATACTGCACAGGTTGTATGACAAGGACTAAGTCTGACTCAGCTCTGAGTTCTTGTGTTCTTCCCTAAATGCATCAATTTTTTCTTAATAGGTCTTAAAAAGGAGCAGTGTTGGGGCTGTTGGACAGGAATTGGGGGTTATTGCTGCTTATTGCAGCTCTCATCCCTTTTTTAATCTCTCCCTGCCATCATACAGCCACTTCATTTATAAGCAGCTAAATTAAACTGTGTCAGGATGTGCTTCCCCATGAATTTTAAACCTAAAAAGGCGCTTTGTTCGTTGATTCAGTTGTGGGGAAGAAATGCAGCAGAGCCACCCAGGCTATTTGAACTCTTTATTTGCCACATTTACAATATTAATAACACTGTTTCCAGAAGTTGTCACATCAAGTAAAAGATCTTCATTCCAGGCTGTCTTTTGGGGCCAAATCGAGACTGGATGCATGCATTTAATAAATTGTAGTCTCAAGTAGTCATTTTGGTAAATAATTAGCTGGGGTGGAAGAATAAGTTAGCATATTGTATGCATCTAGTGCTGCAAATGTACACACAGCAAACTTTGCTATTAATCAACAGTCAAGCACTGTAAGTTGGGTCTCATACATAATGAATTGTCCTTAAACCCCCTGGGCTTCATTGATAGAAAAATAAGAGAAAACACGAGTGTAGTAAGCTTTGGAATAAAATTTAACGAGATTGCTCTGCATCCCGTAATCGGTTTGGAGTCATTAGAGACCAGATAATTCAGCTGCAGTTTTGGGGTGGCTTTAGCCTTCATCTATCAAAGAAAGGCTGCTTAAATGACATTTAGGTGTGGATAAAATACATTTTTTAGTTAATTTCACAATGAAGGCTGCAGTAAAAAAACGTCGACTCACTCTGTGTTATTATGGAACAAATAATGCTGCGTCACTGAGTCTCATTTTAATGTTAATTTTTTGTGTGCCAATCATCACTGATTCTTCCATTTGAAAAGTAACACACCAGTTATTTCTCTAAGAGAAAAATGGTTTGGTAAGACAAAATTTGGTAAGACAAAATATATTTGGATCTATATAATTATAAAAGAAAGATAGTCAGCCTTCAGTTTTCAGATAGTGCAACTTTTTTCTGTGGTGAATTCACGTGTGTGAGTTATGTGACAACTTGTCTTCAGTCATTTGCTGATGAAACAAAAAAATGCCATTTAAAAACCAATAATTTTAAAATTATTCTGGGCCCTCACGTGTATTTCATGGCAAGAGTTACCATTCAGGTTCTAGAGGATCAACAGTGGCTTCTCCTGCAAATGTAAAAAATTATTCTGGTTTAGGAGCTCTGTTATTAACTATTTTGCTTTTATATCTATATATATAAAACTTATATAAATATTAAGAATTGTCTATACTGATGGCACTCACGGAGCTCCGTACCAACAGTCACCAGGCACTTCCCACCACTGGGGAAGAAAATCACAAAAAGAAAAAAAGAAAAAGAAAAATTTTAAAAAAGAAATTAAAATTAGAAAATGACAGAATTGTAAATAATAAAACATTACCAAAAAATTAAAATCTTAAAAATTTGAATTAATAATGTCATCTGAGTCTGCCCACATGTATCAGTGGCACTTTGTTGACTCCAGGCTAGGAGGAGTTGCATTTTTTTTTTTTATTTGAGGAGCTTTTTTCATTTCTGTCTTAAATTTTAAAAAAACCCATTGAAAATTTTAAAATTGAAGTAAACGGGACTCTTCACTGGCTCCATTTCTAAACCTCTCCTTAGGGAAACCACTGGAAGGTGAGGTAGTTTTCCAGGGATAGAACACTCAGGTGTGTGTGACTACAGGCAATGGAAGTGAGATTTGGATGTTAGAGTCAACCAATCGATTATATTTAAAATATACAAATATTTTATAAATAGACATCTATTTTATAACTATGTTATGGGAGCTGCTACAACACTCTCATGGTATTTATTTATCCTCAGGAAGCTGCCAGCTCCTGGCTTTCCCCCAAGGAATGTGCCAGCAGAGTCGTTGTGTTACGTCCTCTTCCTTTCAACACAGCTCAAGGTCCACCTTGTTTCCTTTAAGTTTATGAAGGTCTGAGGCAAAAAAGTAGCTCAGAAATAAATAATGAACATCCTGCCACTCCAGAACATGGCTTCTCCCAGCATTTCTCTGCTTTTCATCATGGTTAAGCTATTTGGGATGATCCCGAAGCCAGTCTGCTGCTTACATGTTTATTTTGGAAGCGCCTTAGAAACTTCCATTTCTTGGCAGTGGCTTTGGAAGGAGCCCGTTAAACTCAAACAGGTGGTGCTGCTTTTCTCCCCCTCTGCTAAAACCAGCTTTACCTTCCTTTCCTCCCAGGCAAATGTGAGGAGTCGCAGGAGAAGCAGGGCTGGGATGGAGCTTTGGGAAGACATCTCTCAGCTGGGTGGGTGCAGGAGCCAGCTGGCTCCCTGGGCTTGGGCAGCCTTTGAAAAGGGCTGTGATGGAAAGAAATGTATGGGATTGCAGGAGGAATGGTGTGGAATAGCTGTGGTGTGGGAAAACCCTGATCCTGTGGTAGATTCCCATGTTGGGGCTGATCTTGGGGTCTCTTGGATGTCACCACCACGGGCTGGAGATGTGCAGCACCAGCAGTGGGTGCCTGGCCTGGAAAAGGCTCTTTGTGAGACACATCCAACTGGAAAAAAAAAAATATTTATTTCTAGATGTCTTTAGATAGCTTAAAACAAGCTTTTATTTCTGTTGGAGGAGTTTGTAGTTCTAATGAAGCATCACCCTGTAAAGCTGTATTGGTCATGTGGAGCTGAATATCCATTTACCATCCCCAAAAAGTAAAGGCAGACATGTGACAGACATGTGACGCTGCTGACATATTAGAGGGCACCACGTTCCTGCAAACAAAAGAATTCTGGGTCAAAAAATAAAATTAAAATAAAATAAAATAAAATAAAAAATATAAAATGGACACTAAACCCCAACAGCAACGATTATTTGTTGACCAGGTGAAAATACAAAAACCTCCACTGTGAATGTTTTGGGATGCCAAGCAGCACCCAGCATAACTCAGGAATGAAAGCAAGTGCAGTGACAGACTCTGATGAAAATGGAAGCAATTTTAATAATATTAATGAGGTTTAAATAAATGTTTCTCATGATTCCAGCCCCACTGCGAAAAAAAAAAAAGGCATTGGTGCTTTTTAAGGAAAATTAAAATATTCTCCAGGGTGAAAGCAAAGCAGTTATATTTCTTATATGTATTTTGTTTAGGGTTTGGGTTTTTTTATTTTTTGATGAACATGCTTGTGTTATTTTCCTGTATAAAAGTAAAATTGCATCTTGTTGAATCACAGGTGTGAGACTGAAACTTTCCACAGGTAAAACAGTGAATGGCCACTTTGGCCACCACCTTGTGTGCTGCTGGTGCCTCTGTGATCCTTTCCTTTGGGATCACCCAGTGCAGGACATTAAGAAAGGCCCTTTTTTCTTTTTCATTCCTAAAGTCTAGGCCCAGGTAGTTAATATGAGTCTTAGATGTGTGTTTTTCTCTAATTTTCAAATTTTTCCTGTCCGTCTTGACTTAGAGGTGCTCAAAGATCCATGCCTGGAGTCAGGTGTTGAGAAACCTTCCAAGAAATCTAACACTGAGCAGAGGAATTTCCTTCTAGGGGGGAGATTTCCCATGACGTAACTCCTCTGCTCTTCTTACAAATGTTTTGAGACCACTTTGACTCTGCTTTTTGAAAGGTACTTAAGGCTTTGAAGCCTGAGAAAATCCTTTAAAAGGCAGGGGGTGTTTTCAGTGGGATATTTAATGCCGAGGTAGTTTGTGGAAGGAGTTCTGCTGTGCAGCTTTGGAAAGGGAAAGGGGAGGAGGGAAGGGCAGGGGCAGGAGGAGGGCCAGCAGAAGACACCCATGCATGAGTTATGTGCCTTCTTTCTCTTTATTAAAGCTGTCACATTCCCAGGAATAGCTGTTGCCAGCTCTAGCCAAGCAAAATTAATATGAAAGTTTTCTTTTTTTTTAACTCCCTGCCAGTTAGAAGCTCTGTGTGTGTGTTGGCACGTGGAGTTTGTATCCTGCAGGAAAAGAAGTCAGTGCATTCTTGGAAGGCAAATTCATTTCTGCCTTGCAAGGCATTCCCTTTCCTGGCCAAGCTGGAGGTGGCCATGGAGGTGGCAGGTGTTGGGAAAGGCTCTGGTGTTGAGTTGCTGGGAGAATGGTCCCACCAAAAACATCTGGAGATGTTCAGCAGTGGCAGGGCACTTGAAAAGAAATTTTAAAATAAATTCTGTCCAAACACTCCTGCCAGAGAACACCTGGTAGAAATGAGGAATGTGTGTGATGGTTTGGGCTGGATTGGAACCTTAAATCTCATCCCATTCCCCCCCTGCCATGGCAGGGACACCTCCCACTGTCCCAGGCTGCTCCAAGCCCCAATGTCCAGCCTGGCCTTGGGCACTGCCAGGGATCCAGGGGCAGCCACAGCTGCTCTGGGCACCCTGTGCCAGGGCCTGCCCACCCTCCCAGGGAGGAATTCCTTCCCAATATCCCATCCAGCCCTGCCCTCTGCCACTGGGAAGCCATTCCCTGTGTCCTGTCCCTCCATCCCTTGTCCCCAGTCCCTCTCCAGCTCTCCTGGAGCCCCTTTAGGCACTGGAAGGTGCTGCCAGAGTCTCCCTGGCTGCTCCCCACCAGTTTTGGGGGTGACTGATGATGGTTTGGTGCCCTTGGTCTGCAGTTGGAGGCAGAGCCTGGAGCTGCTGCTCCCAGAGCCGTGAGGAGACAGAATTTTTCTGTTTTATGGTGACATTACAGCCCAAATGATTTCCAGACTCCCGAGAATGGGAAACAGGATGATGTGAAAAACATAAGGCATGCGGAGCTTTGAGCGCTCTCCGTGCTCTTCTGGATAAATGGAGCAGAAAAGTCTCCCCACTTCTCTCACAGGTTTCAGAGGAGTTATTGTCATTATATTCTCTCACTATTATTTTGTTGTAGCTCCAACAGTCCACAGTAAAACAGAGCCACATTCTGCTGTGTTGTACCTGTGTGAAATAATGGATTATCCATGGCATTGGGAGCTTGGTTTGAAGTCCATGTCATGGGGATTCGTGTAAAAAAGTTTGGGCATGGATTTTCATCTTTATTTTAACAAAGATATTATTAATCAGAAAAATAGCATGAAGTAGACATAAGTTTTATAAAGCAAATTGATCCTACTTCACACACAGAAAGAAATTTAAAGTCAAAAGCATTCATTTGATAAATAAATGCAAAGAGAGAAATAAAATTGCACTCAACTCCTGCCAAACTGGATCCAAAGCTGGTTCTGCAGATTTGTTTTGCCTCTGCTCCAAGCCATGGACTCCGGTGCAGCTGAAATGTTTTAATTGTCCGTCCCTTCGTCCCTCCACTTCCTCGTCAGTAATTACGTGGCCTTCAGTGGTGCACAATTAACCAGAAAATGAGTCGGGGCTGGCTGGGGGATGGCAGAGCCGTTTGATCAGGCACCAGGTGGGCAAGGGCTCCGCTTCTGAGCGCGGCCGTGCCCCGGCCCCCGGCACGTCCCCGATCCTGCCCGGAGGCCCCGCTGGTTATCCCGACATCGCGGCGCTCCCAGCTCCGTGCTGGGCTGGGTCAGGCACTGGAGATGTTGGGTCTCTCTGCAGAGCTGCCCCATGGCTAAAGCAGAGCTGGGCTCTTTGATGCCGGTCCTGGAGCATCACTTGGTTCATTTGCTTTGGCTTTTTGCTCGGAGGAGTTTCACTAAATCCTTTCCCCTCCTCGCAGCACGCTCAGGAATCGGGGCTGGCTTGCTCTGTCCCTGTACCTGGCTGGCACAATTGCTCGGGTTTCCACTTCCTTTGCCTCAGGTTCACACGTATTTTGATACTGCCACAGTTTTCTCTCCATTTTCCTGCTTTGGGACACATCCAGCCTCTCACCAGGAGACTGTGCTGTTAAGGTCTAGCACTGAGGAACTTCTGGCTCTGGCTTTATTTCCAGCTGGGAGAAAAAGCTGCAAGAATCAGGAAACCTTTGGATGGCCCATCCGTGGTGGGGAGGGTTCTGGATGTGAGAAGATTGCTGGCAGGGGTTGCTGTTCTGGCCATCACCCTTGATGTTGTCTTCATCATTCCTCATGGGTGTGCTGCTAATGGGCTGTTTGTTTATTGCTATCCTCACACAGGTCTCTGCAGTTTTGAGAGACCCCCCAACCTACCCCAGCCTTGGGAAGCACCAGGAGAGCACCACCACCCCTTTCCCAGCACTGCTCTGCATCCCTGAAAACATCCAGCTTGGAAAACACAGCTGGATACGTGCAAATCCAGGGTTCCCTTTTTCGTTGCTCCCATCCACACGTTGCTCTTCCAGAGGAAAAGAAAAAAATAGAAGCCAGGGAAGAAGAACATTTTTATTTACAGGTGCTTTCTGCTCGCTCACTTTGCTCCTCAGCCCCTGCAAGCACGAGCTGCCATTGAAAATCAAATGAATTCTCAATTGCTTCCTTCCAATTCAATCAGGGAGGGAAGCAGAGAGCTGCCACGGCGCTGGAGGAAGCGGGGCCGAGGAAGGCGCAGAGCAGCAGAGAGCTGCTTCCTTCCCTCCTTGCCCAGGGGTGGCCCTGGGGACAAGGGACTGCGCCCCTGGGGAACACGGACGGGGAGCCTCACCTCCATCCACCCTGCAAGCACAAGGATGTGTCATCCACCATGGGCTTGGGTGGTGTTCTTGCTCCCTGACGTTTCCCACGTGGCTTTTTCCTCCTACGGATCTTCTGTGGATTTTCTTGCAGGTGTTTATAACATTGTGGCATCTTTGCATTCGTAGAGGTGGTGAGGGTGAATTTTTGTTACTGCTCTGAGGAATCCCTTCACTTTTCTCTGAGAAGAAAAAAGATCTGACTCCAGATTAAATGTTGTGGGGTTTTTATTTTGCTGATACAGAAAGTGTGAATATTCGGTTTTATCACAGAACCACAGAGTTGTTTGGGTCAGAAGGGACCTTCGAGACGGCGTTGTTCCACTCAAGGGAGACTCTCTGCTAGACCAAGTTGTTCAGAGCCCTGTCCAGCCTGGTTTTGTCGTTTTTACCATTGTAACTTTGCATTTCTCTGTGTCTCGGCAGGGCAGAGTCCTCGGTGGCTTGCGAGGTGTGCAAGGGGGCCGAGGAGATGACGGAGCCCCTGCAGCAGTGCGTGGCCTGGCTCCGAGCCTACTTCTGTGAGCCAGCGACCACGGGGACCCTGCCCGTGCCAGCCTTCCACCACCCCCTGCTCCAGAGAGGTCAGTGCCACCCTCCCTGCCCTCTGCCATCAGCCACAGGCACTGGGTCCCACCTCCCTCCTGCTTGGGCTATAAAATGCTGTGGTTCAGCTGCCGACACTGAAAGGTTGGGGTATGAACACACCCAAAGGTTGTGAGCTGCTCAGTGAGGTGGTGGCTACTTAAAGTAGCTTTTGGCCAGCAAAAAAAAGGGGTTGAGGCTTTGGCATCGCTCCCCACAGCTCCCTGACTGCAGGGTGCACCCAGGTGGGGTCTGGCTCTGCTCCCAGAGAACAGGAAGAGTGGAAATGGCCTCATATTGCATCAGCAGCGGTTTAGGTTGGAGATTTGGGAGAATTTCTTCGTGGAAAGCTTTGTCCAGCCCTGGCACAGCTGCCCAGGGCACTGCTGGAGTCCCCATCCCTGGGGGGATTTAAAAGCCCTGTGGATGTGGCACTTGGGGACATGGGTGGCCTTGGCAGTGCTGGGAATGGTTGGAATTGATGGGCTCAGAGGGGTTTTCCAACCTCAGTGATTCCCTGATTCTGTGTCCCTGTCAGTAGAAAAGTGCCAGGGAAGCAGTCAGGGATAGGTTGTGTAAGGTCACTGTGGTTTTATTCCCCAAAGTTATCATAGATAACATACTGATATTTTTAAACAAAGACCAAAGAGAATTGTTACCAAGAAGTTGTGCTATTTATGAATTTAGCTAAAAGCAACACCTGAGCAAAGTTCCTCCTCCCCATTCGTTCCCCATTTATTATCTGTGTTTCTGAAGGCCTCGTAACAGAAATCAATCACCTGAAATGAAACGGTCCCCATTATCAATACTACTACTACTACTACTACTACTACTACTACTACTACTACTACTACTAATAATAATAATAATAATAATAATAATCTCAGAAGTCTGATGCTTGCAGTGCCTTCTTGCCTGCCCCAAATGTCACCATTTCTTGGTGAATAGGACTCTCAGGATCTGTGAGCTTTGCACAGCAATTTTATTTCCATGAGCATCTTGTGTACTTACTTTCCCATGTTACGCAAATTCCCCCATGCCAGATCTTTCACAGTCCAATTCCAGGGTGGTGCTGAGGAATTTTTTATCAGCTGGGATGAAATGAAGGGCCATGTTGTGGAAACTTTATCCTTGAGGTGGATGTGAATGGGCAAAGCTGGGTAGGAAATATCACTGCTGCTGCTCCTGCCATTTCTGAGCAACAGCAGGGGAATTCTGCCTCCCAGATTATCCATCAGAAGATTATAAAACATTTAAAATAATGCTTTTTCTTTTCTTCTGTTTTCCTAAATGGGCTCCTGAAGTCCTTTTAGCTTTGTGAATGAAATTCCTTGGTCAAAGCACTGCTGATGTTGTTTTAGCTGCTGGTTTGGGGTTCAGCCCTGAGAGGCTTGACTTTGTGGGAGGCTTTGGTCCATCCCTAGGACACAACCTTCCTGTGCAGGCAACACTGGAAGGGACTGAAGATCTTTTAAAAGAGGTAAAATAAGGATATTTGTTAACAGGAAGCTTCTTGAGGGAAGCAATCATCACCCTTGAATTTTTGGGGAAAGGGAAGGAAAGTTCTTCAGCATCATCCAGGCTCAAAACCCAGCCAGGAGCTGTGACAGGGGTGGGACGTGGCTGCTGGCTGTGAGCATCAGCTGAGGGTCCCTGCAGCAGCTGTGGCCTTGTGAGGGGTGGCACTGGTGGTCCCACTGACCACTGGTCCTCAGGGGTTGGGGTTTGACCACCTGCAGCCCGGGCAGGGGCTGCAGGGCAGTGTTCTCATTTCAACATGTCCATGTTCAGGGTGTTTTAATTTAGCTCCAGTATTTGCTCTTGGCCTGAGCCCAGGTGTGCTTTATTGGGGGAAGGCACCTACGTCATGGAAACGCTAATGAAGAATTAATTGGCTCAAATCACAACGATGTGAGAGCATTTCTGTTCTTCTGTGCCTCTCTCCTACTAATACCTTCATAAAATAGAAAAAAAAATTATATTGGAATGTGGAAATAGATGTCAAAAATTTGAAGGAACTGGTTTCAAGAGTTACTTAGGAGAAAGATGAGGTAAAATCAAATTATGATGGATTGCACTTCAGTTGATCTGCACGTCAGAATTGCAATTTTGCTAAATTAGGAATTTGGTATTTATTTACTTTTACACATTTACATTTGAAAGTGCCTACTCATTTCTCCAGGCACTTAAAAACGCAGAACAAACATCAGTGAGAGCAGGAGGATCCAAAGCCAGAAAGGCTTTTTCTCATCACTCTGATTTTCTTACATTTCTGTTCAGCAGCAGCTCTTCGAGTGGGGCCCTGAGCACCCTGAGAAAGTGGAAGGTCCCTGCCTTCCTGACTGACCCTGAAGGAGGGTCAGTTTACGTTGGATATTGGGAAGGAATTGTTCCCTGGGAGGGTGGGCAGGCCCTGGCACAGGGTGCCCAGAGCAGCTGTGGCTGCCCCTGGATCCCTGGCAGTGCCCAAGGCCAGGCTGGACATTGGGGCTTGGAGCAGCCTGGGACAGTGGGAGGTGTCCCTGCCCATGGACAGGAACACGATGGACTTCAAGGTCCCTTCCAACCCAACCCATTCCATGATTCTGTCACATCCCAAGCCAAAGGCAGAGCCCAGCTGTGCAGAAAGATCCAGGATGGGGATGGGGAGCAGAGAGGAGAGCTCTGCAGCTGAAATTCCCCGTGCGGGATGTAGGTTATTCATCCAAGAGGGGATATTGATGAAACACCTCATACATAATGGGAGCGTGGAGCCTTCAAAGGAGCCGGGAGCAGCTCCGTTCTCCCTCCGAGGTGACGTAGCCAGGCCTGTAATCAATAATTACCCTGTGATTTCCTGCTCCTCCAGACACTCACACTGCACACTGTGAACCTGCCACAGCCCTGCCCAGGGCTGGTGGGAGCACAGGGAAGTGCCAGCTGTGGGCTGAGGAAACTCCTCACTTTCCGTGTCACCTCCATGGAGTCGGAGTCTGCCCTCGGCTGGCCCTTCCCTGGGGTCTGCAGGGCTGTGGGATCTCTCCCCATGGAGAGAACCCTCCCATAACTACATCCTGAGTACTCACCTCCCTTCCAGGAGGGGCACCAGCACCTCTCTTTTACTGGTTTTGCACTTTCTCAACTACAAAAAAATCCCAGCCTACAGCAAATTAAGAAAGAAAAGTAGATTTTTCTGTGTTCTCTGACTGTGACTCAGCAAAGGCCAGAGTATTTCCTTATTCTTTTTGTGGTCAGAATGCTTAAATCACAAAATTGTGGGACTGTTGATTTGTCTGCTTCTGAGATGACAAATTCAGCATCCCCCGATGCTTACATTTAAAAGGGATTTCAGGGTGTGCTGCTCACCCTAATTATGGTATCCTGAGAGTAAATTTTTCCACATACAATTTATCCATAGACTTTTTCAATATATAAAAATTACTTCAATTAGAAAAGCATTTACATTACTAAAATGAATTACAGATGTCTTTTCCCTTCCTTTAAATGACAGTAAAAAATATCATAAGAATCCTTGACTTGGTTGAGATATTGTCAAGTAAAGCTGGAAAGTTTGAAGCTTCAGGTGCCAGTTTGTGGATAAACTGGAACGTTTTTAAGTACATATTTTCATATTAAGTACAATATTTTCATATTGCAGGCACACACATGTTCAGGTTCAAAGTATTTAGTCACTCCTGTGGTGACCTTTTTGCTCAGGTGTCATTAAATTGAGACTTATGATCAGATTTTACGTCAAGGACCAGTCCCTGGGATTTCCTTCCTTTATATTAGAGAGATAGAGATATGGATGTAGATGTGAATGTAGATGTAGATGTGGATGTAGATGTGGATGTAGATATATATTTATGTTTAAGGCATAACCATCCTTAATAGGAAAAGCAGCAAACTCAGCCAACAGGGAGACCAGGAGTCCCGGTGTCATCACTTCATGGTTCCCTTATTTCCAGTAATAATGGAAAATTCAATGAATTCATCTGGGAAAGTGGGAATCCAGCAGGTTATATAAACTGCCAGAGGGCAGGGATGGGTGGGACATTGGGAAGGAATTGTTCCCTGGGAGGGTGGGCAGGCCCTGGCACAGGGTGCCCAGAGCAGCTGTGGCTGCCCCTGGATCCCTGGCAGTGCCCAAGGCCAGGCTGGACATTGGGGCTGGGAGCAGCCTGGGACAGTGGGAGGTGTCCCTGCCCATGGCAGGGGATGGAATGGATGGGCTTTAAGGTCCCTTCCAACCCAAATCATGGGATTCTGTATTTATATTTTGCAGTCTTGAGCTGCACTGTTCACTTGCTGAGGAGGAGGCAGGACTTGCCCTTTCTTAGACAAATACCAAATGTCATTTTTACCACTGATTTATGCTGCAATTTGTGAAATTCTCCTAATTTCGTAGTAGAGGTTCAATTCATTAAAGAAAGAAAAGTTGAGAAACGTTGCTGATTTTCCCTTTCTCAACCCTGCAGCTTCATCAGACATGCAAATACATTTCTATTTAGGCTTTTAGAAAGTGTTAAATGTGAAATAATCTGCTCGGAAACGTTCGTACTTCACATATCTGGACATGGCAGATTCAAGTGCAGAGAGATGACAAGCTTTCCTATTTCTGTCTGCCAACTCAAAATTCAAATTCCAGAGACTGGCATCTTCTTTTATTACCATTTCATGTGAGAGGAGTTTTGATAAGCAGAAAGTCACTGTTTTGTGAGACATTTAATGGATTTTTACAATCCAATACTTTCCTACAATTTTCTGCAAACAGAAATCAATCCTCTCCAACCTTCAAAAATGGAAACAACAAAACCCCAAAATAGCCCAGTTACTTTCATATCTCTAATTCTTTTTCCAGCCCACTTGGCCCATTACTTTCTATCAACTATATGTATTTAAAAACAAAACTTAAAAAAAAAAAATCAATACAAATGCATTCTGGACAGAAATATCTGCAAAATTCCTGACCCAATTCCTGTTGAATTTAGACCAAAATTCCCATAATTTTCAGTGGAAAAATTTTCAGTGTGGTTTTAAGTGTGTCTTAAATACTTTTATTGGAGTTCATAGGGTAAATTGTCTACCAAATGTGAGCCATGTAGGACAATTCAGGCCCTCTCAGGTGCAAATCTCCTTTTTGGCAGCACTGATTCCAGATGTTTATGGGCTTTTGGTGGAGCCTTTCAGGGTAACCATCACTGATGTGACCTTGGAAGAGTCTACGGATGGAGAGAGCAGCGTGTCTGTCCTGTCATGGCAAAAGCAGTGAAAGGGTCATTTATTTTCAAAAATTTGTTGTATTTCCAGTAGGACAATCCTTTCTTGCCAGTATTCTTAGCATTATTACAGGCAGGCCATGATTAGAATAAAGGAGCATTTTATAAATAGGGGTTGTTTTAGGTAAGAGTGGGTTGAAGATCCACAGCCGGTGTTCAGCTGTACAGTGGCAACATTTTTACTTGTTCTCAGAGAATTTTAGGATATTCAATATTCAAGACTCTGAAACAGCTGCAGAGGTGTGTGGATATTGAAATTGTTCCAAACTTTTGTTCAGAAAGGAGGGGTTTGTGTGTTAGTGATGGGGAATTGGGAAGGAATTCTTCTGTGAGAGTGGGGAGGGGCTGGGATGGAATTCCCAGAGCAGCTGTGGCTGCCCCTGGATCCCTGGAATGTCCAAGGCCAGGCTGGACATTGGGGCTGGGAGCAGCCTGGGACAGTGGGAGGGGTCCCTGCCCATGGCAGGGGTGGCACTGGATGGGCTTTGAGGCCCTTTCTATCCCAAACCATTCCATGATTCCATGATAAACATTTGCACAGAGCTGCAGTTGGACCAAAGTCAGGGCAGCTTCACTCTGAAATCAGCAGCTCTAAAAGCCACCTGCATGTGAGGCTCCTTTATAAAGTGAATTTGCTCAAAATCACATCCCTTTTCTCCCCGTGAAATGAAAGGAATCAGTTGACCCTGATCTAAGAAACATTTTGACCAACCCGGTAACTTTTGACATTGCTGCTTGTATATGAGATTTAGATTAAAATGTAAGAATTGAAGGTGGAAAAACCCCACCAGTGTAGGAAAATGACTTTTTTATCCAGAGTTGTGTGCTCATCATCTTCACCCGGAGCCCCAGACCTCAGCACCTGCTCTCATTGCAGACCTATGAGGAATAAGTTTAATTTAATTCATTTTTCCTTTGATTTGTTGGCTGGCTTGCCACACATGCAGCCCCACGTAACCTTTGCACCCCTCCTTAATAAAAACCCATGCAATCAAGATAAAAGGAAAGGATTTTATAAATACAGCCTCCCCCACCCGTTTTATTAATGAACTTTCAGGCAAGTTTACTTAAAACCTGGTATCGATGGGAAATATCATCAATACTCATATACATTTAACCTGTTTGGTGTTTCAAAGGTAATGTGCTTAATGGGACTGTTACTATGGTGAGCACCTTGTTTCTAAGTAATATTGTTAATTTTTTTTCGGGAAATGACAATATAGTGGCATTTCTGACAGCCTTTATATTAGGGGCACATAAATAAATTCATCTGAGAGAAAAAAATGTTATAATAAAGGTATTCTGCTGCTGCTTGACCTAAGGATGCCCCTTTCTGACCCATTTCCAAGATGCTTTGCCACGTCTCCTGACCAGTTTATTTGCTGACCATTTTATTGTGGGAGAAACAAGGACTCGCTTAAGTGGAAAAACACACTTTTCACCAGAAATTTGCATCCTGCACTCTTCTCTGAATAAAATATGCAAGAACAACATAAATGGCACACTCCTTTTTTTCCTTTCTTTCTTTTTTCCCCATGAATTGGGCCTTTGATGTTCAAGAGGAGCCAGTATTAAAGGACATCCCTAGAAGGCTGTGGAAATTGTCCCTATTTATGACAAATGTAAAATAGTACAAATCTAGCTGAATGTGATGGTGTCATTAGTTTGTGAATCGCATCCTTGAAAATAACTGTGGAGGAGCCAAATCGGTTTAAAAGAAGATAACAAAATGGTTTAAGCTACTTAGGTTGAATGCCAATTATATTTTAATATTCAACTGAGCATATTTTACTAAGAAAAAAGGCAGCGTCGACGCATGCATAACTCATTGGCAGCGTCGACCAGCTGTGCCACTCTTCTCTTCGAATCACTTTGTGCATTTTAGTAGCATGGTAATTTAGTAGAGAACTACCTGAGTGATGGCATTTTCAATGAGCAGGTAATCTACAGAGAATTTTTATATGGTTATGAGTTCTGTGCTTCAGCCTGGCAACACAAAAATACATCAAGACCAATTACGGTATCAACTTTCAGCGTGATACCCTTGCCACGCAAGTGCATGTATTTCTGCCCCAGGCATTTCAAATTGCATCTAATTTGAAATCTTTGGGGTTTTAATTAAATTTCAGAATATATGGAATTCTTCATTAGTACCTGCTCTGAATAGCAGATTATACTTCTCTCAGTCTCTCGTTAAAGAAGTAGGCTGTGGTAAATAGCATGTTCAAGAACTGATCATTTGTGGTGCCTGGATATTGGGAACAGAAATAGTGAAATGCAAAATAATATCAAAAAGATTATTAGTCCAGTGAGGGACTCTTGATTTGTATTTTAATGGAATTTTACATTTCTCTTAATGATTTGCAAATTGTCCTCTGATTATAAGATGCATTAAGCTTTTCATTTTAATGGAGAGACACAGCCATTAGCAGAAATTTTTTTCTGTCTTCTTTTTAGAGTGCTTCCCTGCAGCAGATAAATATTGAAACCATTAACACCTTTTGATGTACTTTATAGTGCTGCAGCTTGGACCAATACATGAATGAACATCACCCTTTTATATTTTAGCACTTTGCTGGAAGCTCCTGGTTGTCGTTCTGTAGGTGAACAATGACCGGAGCCCTGCGCTTCCCTACGTTTATTTCCTGATAATTAATGTTCCAAATGTTTCGGGGAACATCATTCATATTTAATGCCAAAAGAAGTAGTAAAGCCAACAAAAGTCAAGATCTGAAATGCAGATGGAGGGTGCTGTGACCTTAGCTCTGACCATCCTTCCAGCGAGGAGGGTTTGTTAGGGATTCGTGGTGGGCGAGAACACAACCGGCTCCTTTGTTGCAGGCTCCAGAATACACGAGCACTCTTCGTTTGTCAATCTGAAAGTCAAATTTCCTCCTTGCTTTCAGCTTAACGTGAACCCTTAATGTTGTATAAACATGTTGTGCCTGTGCTGACTTCATTTGGTTTGGCAGGAGAGCACGGGATGAAGAGCAGCCTCTTTTTTGTGGCAGCTTGCGAAGCAGGAGGAGGATTTTCCTGATGCTGCAGGTTCATGTAAAATAACAGGGCTGTTACATCAGGTAAATGTGTGATTATTAACCTTATCAACTGAGTAAAATCCCTGTAATATTCTTTAGATGCTTTGGAAAAACAAATCATTCTTTAAGAGGTGCAGGACTGGGGTGTTTCCCCGGCCCCACCTGCTTCTCACGCCCCAAATAACCCAAATTCTGCCTGGGCCTTTGCAGACTCCTCCTCTCCTGGCAGGTTACCTGTGAGAACTTCCTCCAAGCAAGGCATGGATTTTAGGGCTGCCTGTTAATTGAGCAACCTCGAATCTCTGAAATCCTGTCAGGGGTCACTGGTAGGACTGCTCCTCTGTTTGCTTCCAGGATGTCTGTTTAAATAATTTGGATCTCGGGAATTCCAGTTGCAGTTCGTTTAAGCAGCGCTGTGTGATGGCACCGGGATCAGTCAGGAGGCTGAGTGACTTCACAGGATCACACTTTACCTCTTCCCAATTGTTTTGTTGACTGTCTAAGTACATACTCCCTAAAAGAAAAAAGAAAGAAAAAGGAAAAACACACCTTAACTTTGAGATGGAAGCCAGAAGATTCTGGGAATTATTTGCTGCTGCTGCAGCATTCTTGGAAGGATGTTGTGAATTAATGTTTGGAAAGTGCTGTGTACATCTTAGCTCCATCCGTTAGGTATTTATCACTCAATAATAAATTAATACAAATTTTAAAAAATCAGTACTTTGATACTGACTTCATTTGTATGCAGTGAGGAAATAGTTTCATTTTATTGCATTTAAGCACTTTAATGAGTATTATTTTTAACGTGCACATTTACAAAGGAACTTACAGAAAGCTGAAGAATTTGCTGTTCCTTTTTTAGCCCAGCGAGGATCTTACAGTTTGTTCACGGAGTGGAGCACATTTGCATTGCATGTTTCATATATTAATTTTCTAGGCCAGGTTATCTTTGGCAACAGTATCTTCACAAAGCAACTGCGGGTGCAGATTTCTTGATCCAGAGTCCTTTGGGAGTGGATATTTGGGGCCGTGCTGGAAAATGAAACAGTGAAAACACCTCATCAGTGTAACTCTAAGTGGAATTATAGAGAAAAAGTAATTCTGTGGGAAGCAGGGAAAAATAGAGGAGAGATGCTGCTGCCTCCCAACCTCCTTTGCCATCAGCCTTGCTGGAGGAGAACATCAGGCTACCTGTGCTGAGTAATCCAGTGCTCACGCAGTGTGGTCAAAGGTTTGCAGAGAATTAATATTTCCTGTCTCCCAAATAACCTGGCTTGGTGTTGCCCTGTTCCCCGAGTGGATATAGAACAGGTTTGTGGAGGTACTTGGGGGATGCAGGGGATTCCTTCTGGCTGAATGTCTTGGATTGGAAGGGAACTTAAAGATCCTCTAGTTCCAAATCTGTGTAACATTCCACATACGTAGCACGTGATATTGTAGTCTGGGAGAGGAAATGTCTCTCTGCTTGTGAGATGATAAAACAAATTCCAGTTCGCAAAATCCATTTTACACAAGCTGATGTCAAAATTCATTGATTTTTTTCCCCTTTCTTATAATTACGGAATGGTTTGGGTTGGGAGGGGCCTTAAAGCCCATCCAGTGCCACCCCTGCCATGGGCAGGGACACCTCCCACTGTCCCAGGCTGCTCCAAGCCCCAATGTCCAACCTGGCCTTGGGCACTGCCAGGGATCCAGGGGCAGCCACAGCTGCTCTGGGAGTTCCATCCCATCCCCTCACGACCCTCACAGGAAAGGATTTCTTCCCAGTATCCCATCCAGCCCTGCCCTCTGGCAGTGGGAAGCCATTCCCTGTGTCCTGGATCTCCATCCCTTGTCCAAAGTCCCTCTCCAGCCTTCTTTCATTTTCTGCCTTGCTTTTTTTCCTTTCCATCATGGGAGCATGTTGGAGCCCTGCAATGATGAACAATAATCTTGTAGGACATATCTATGAATTTTAGAGCCCATGTCTCACACTTCCTTCGGGGTGGTTCTGGATTTTTTGTGCTGAGGTGGGATTCGAGGTCCTTGTGAGGGTTTGTCACTTTATTTCTCCAAATTTGCCCGATTCGTGCCCAGTTTTGCTGCCTGGTTTTGCACTGCCAGGTTTATTTGATGGTCCTGACCAAGACCTCAAACTGAAGGTCCTGATGAGTTGGAAATTTTGATGTTAGTGAACTTAATTTAGAGGGATGAATTGGAGATTGTGGTTTTTTGAGATGTGTAAGCATTGAATCCTTTCCCTTCACCCTGTATTTTGGGTTCATTAATACTGGAGTGACACTTGCAGCATATCCATAAATCCTGGGGAGTTTTCTGCAGAACCTCCCTGCTTGTCCCAGTCTAACTATGACCAGATGGTCCTGCCTGCCCATCAGTGTAATTAGGAAACTGCATCTCCTCTGATTTATTTAGGAACTGTGGGCAGGTTTGTGTGTCTCACTAACAGGACAGTTCAGAGCTGGAACCTGGGAGGCTGCATTTTTGTTGAGTTCCAACAATACAGACTGAGGTAAATCCAGCTTAATTTTTGTTATCTCCTCTGGAGAAGGAGAGGAGAGACCTTCCCAGGCAAGAACGAGAACTCCAAGAAAGGGGAAAAAAGAGGGTGGAGGTGGGACCAGGAGGTGCATTCAGTGTGCACCACCGGGAATTCCTGAACTTTGAGTCAGGTGCTGGCCAGTGGTGGCCCCGTGCCACACAGGGCGTGAGGGAGCCTAGGTCAGCTCTCAAGCTCTGCCTGCAAGGTGCAGCTGATGAGGAGAATTTCGAAGCTGCCCAGGAGAAGTTCTTGGTGAGTCCCTGACAGAGAGAAATAGAGACAAGTCCCCCATTTGTTTCTATCTTGGATGGGAAAATAGAAATTTAATTTTCTGGCCCAGTCACTTAGAAATTGCAGCTGAGCTGGTGCGTGGTGTCTCTGGAAGGCCCATTCTGCCTCTGTTCCAGAACAGAAAGAAGGGCTGTATAGCAGTAAATAATGATAAAATATGGCCAGTTAAGCTGAGTTTGCACTGATAAGGCAGTGGTTGAGTTTCTCTGATCTGCAGGTCTCTTGTATTTATGTCTACAGCAGTTCCTATGTGGATTTAAAATGTCCATAAAGTCATTAAAAGGTTATTTTTACGTACTTTGCACAATTTCCTGCTCCCAAAATTGACATGTTTGAAACAAAGCAAAAAATGTTTGCTCCTAGAGTGAGTTTTGAATGGGAAATGTAAGCCTGGAGCAGATTCCTGTCCCTGATCATTCAACCTGGACGTCTGGCATTGTAGAAATACCAGCAGGTCTTTCTTGGTGCCTCGGGTTTGAGTTGCAGATGTTGGTGCTGCAGGTTTGGGATCTGTGTCTCGGTCTCTGGCTCCTCTCCTAAACCTCCCCGTGCTCCCTGCAGTGCCCAGAGGGGAGCTGGACATCCCCAAACCAAAACTGTGAGTGTTTGGGTGATTTTAAGTCACTTGTGTTCATGTGGAGAATGATTTATGGAAGTCTTACTGTCCCAGAGCCTGCTTGGAAGAACTTCTCTGTGGGGTGCTGCCAGGAAGCTAAAAATACATAAAACCTGTATTTTCTATTAAAATAACAGCATTAAATAATTAGTAACTTTCACCGTGGCCTTCCTTCTTCTAAAGCAATGTCTTAGTGCTTAAAATATACTAAATTGTTGCTTTTTATCGGCCAGGTGTTGGCCCTGGCATCAATGGCACTGTGCAGGCTACCATTTATGCCAGTTGTGTTTGAGGTACCCTGAAAGAGGAGACTTGGAATATTTATTTCAGTGGACAAATGTGAAAGTTTTGGAGGGACCCAAGAAGACCAAAGAGGTTCTGCCTCTTCTCAGGTGTGTGAATAAACTCCCTGAGGGCTCAGTCCTGTTTGTAAAGCACCTAAAATATGTACAGTGAGGAAATTTGGGAAGTGCAGGGGTGGGGATCCCCAGCACAGCACAGATCCAAACCTAAACCCATCATCTCCTGCCAAGTGATTGAGGTGCAGGGATTAGATAT
>VWZW01000639.1:149300-161800 GCA_013397115.1 Edolisoma coerulescens | reverse complement strand
TGTTGTCAGTAAAAGCTCTGCAATTTGAGGGTGAATCTCTTCTTCCCAGATCCAAGAGCCAATTCGAGTTTTCTGGCTTAGGTGGGAGCTGCTGCTGCAGTGGGAACTGCTGTTTTCTAGATTTGGTTATTTTTGAACTGTTGTGCTTGAATGTTTTGGGGGGTTTTTTACTAACAGTAATAACAGTGAGAACCAATAAGTGAAAAAAGCAAGGAGAAAAGTTGTCTGTGTAGTACCCCAGGCAGGCTGTGAAAAAGCTGCTGAGGAGGAGCAAGTGTTTATAACTGTCTTTGCATTTGCAAAACTCTGGGGGAAAAACAAACAAACAAAAAGAAAAGCAAAAAAAAAAAAAAGCCGCAAAAATAAACCAACACGACAAACAAAAACTAACATTCCCAGGAATCGGTGTGGAGGGGAAGGAAAAAGCCAGGCTGCCTTTAATTCCTCTTAATCAAAGAGATTAAAAAGGTTGGAAAATGAGGCTTTGGGGTTTCTGGAAGCTCTCTGGCCCCAAGGTCTGTGTGGGGAGATACAGAAGGGACAGAAAGGGGCTGGAACTGATCCCTCTGCTCTTCCCTCATCCATCCTGAATCCTGAGTGACTAAGCCCCTCACCAACACCAAAAATGCTTGTTAGAGAGTAGATACAAACATATATATATGTAAATAATACAGAATATATATTATTTAGTGGAAGGTGTCCCTGCCCCTGGCAGGGCGTGGAATGAGATGATCTTTAAGGTCCCTTCCAACCCAGACCATTCCATAATTCTGTGACTATTAGCTGGAAGTGTATGATTTTACTTCTTTGGACTAATTACCACCTTCAATCACGCTGTTAAAAGTTATGATACAGCTGGTGTTCAGCTAAAATTGATTTTCTCTCCATTACCCCCATGGATTTAACATGTTTGTATGGAGAGCTGAGGTCCAGGGGGTGGTTAGGAGGGACCTCAGAGATTTAGGCATCAACATCAGGTTTGGGGTAAGTCCTTTTTTGGGGCTTATAATTTATCTGTAAATATTCTTCCCTGTGAGGGTGGGCAGGCCCTGGCACAGGGTGCCCAGAGCAGCTGTGGCTGCCCCTGGATCCCTGGCAGTGCCCAAGGCCAGGCTGGACATTGGGGCTGGGAGCAGCCTGGGACAGTGGGAGGTGTCCCTTGGCACTGGGTGGTCAGGGCTCACCTGGAGGGGTTTTGCTGACACCACGTGCAGGTGGGGGCACAGGAAGGACAAAACCTCGTGGTGCTCCCAGTCGTGGCTCAGTTCAGCCGTGGCTCTGCTGGTGTCAGCCTCCCCAGGACATCGAGGAACCAGAGAACTCCTGTGTGTTCCTTTTTATGTGGGGGTTTTACAGCCCTTTATAACGATATTTAACAGCATAAAACCTTGGCACACGGTGAAAACTGGGGAGAGTTCAGCCATCTCATTTGGGCAGGTTGTGCTCACAGGCACTCACACTTGCAGGCAGTTTAATAACAGTGTTTGGCACTGTCTCTTCGAGCTGCTTCAACTAATTAATGCATTTGCTCCTCGCAGGATGAAATTGAGTTTTCAGATACATTTCCAAAATGATGGACATGATGGCTAAATATTTCATTCTTTTGGACTCCGAACTTCACCAGTGTTTTATGTGGGAGCAGAGGCAGGGGAGCTTCTCCCATGAAAAACGTGCAGTGGCTGTGGCAAGTGGATGATGTGTGCCCCTGTGTGTGAGAGGAGGATGATCTGCGTCCCTCTGGCAGCCTGTCCTCGGGAATTCGGGCATCCCTTGGCACTCTGGTGCTGGGGGGCTCTGGAGCTGCCCCATCCTCCCTCAGCTGCTCCGTGTCCAGGCGCACTTTGCTCCATTTTCTCCCCGATTCCAACAGGTTCCCAAAAGTTTCAGGTCGGTCCCGTCCCAAAACTGAGAGTGGAAAAGGGATTTTCTGCACTGGGTGTTGGTCATTTAAAGGATGCCATCGAGGCAGTGACTGCCCAAGACCCCTGAGCAGGGGGGTTAGAGCTAATCCTGCCAGATTAAAAAGGTTAAAAAACCAGTAAGGACCAATTTGATTTGAAATAAACCTTTCTGAAGGAATCACAGTAAACAAAATCTGTTTGCCTAAGGAAACCCTCATAGCAATCAGGCAGTAACACAACTGCTTGTGCTAATGAACCCAAAGCTGTTAATGTGGTTTCTTCAGTTAAATTGATTCATGAATTTTGAAGAGAACATTATCTAATGAATTTTCTTTGAATAGAAAGCAATTAAAAGGACAAATCAGTCTGATTAACCCCAAAGTCACCCTACTGCCACAAATGGTGTACAGTTTGAAATTATATCATAAAAAACTAGAGCAGATTTGCTATCTCTTTGCCCTCTACTAATCCATGTAAATTAATGAACAACAAAGTTAATTTCTTTGATGACCCTTTTCTCGTATCACCTGGATTATGCTGATGTTTAATTTGCTTAATGTTATAATAAAGACTAAACAGATTTTTTCAATGAAGTGATTATCATTCCCTTCAGTTAAGAAGTGATTTTTATTATTTAACACACACATAACGCCGTATGGGTTTCCTTTAAGAACAAAATCACATTTCTTCACCTTCCTACAGAAGGTAATCGATGTCTTTTTTGACAGCTAAAGAAAGAAAATGTTTTTAATGAGTTTGTTTCTTTGCCAGAGCAGGAGGCTGAGGCTCTCAGCTGGGGGAAGGGGTCTCTTCTCCTTGTTTTTCCCTTTTTTTAGTCACCAGCTCACTCCTCTCAGTAAGTTATCCACAAGTTACCTCTTCAAAGAGCTAACCAAGTGCTTTTCCAAGTGCCTTGGAAGAGCAAGAGGTGTTCAACCCAACTCGAATCCAAAAAGAATTATCCCTTTTCCTTCCTTAAAACAATCCTGGGCTGGGTAACACCCTGAGATACCGAAGAAAGCAGCTCCTAATGCATTTGCTTATTCATTATTTCAGCAATTGGAACACTTAAAGCAATTTGCTGCCGAATTAAAATTAAAATAATGGCCGATACATTACATTTTTTTTTTTTTCCCCCTGTATCATTAAGGATGTGCAGGACATTCAAGGTCACAGCCAGTCCTTACACTTGGCAGTGTGTGCAGTGCTGAGCAGTAGCTCGGGGGTCTCCACTATAAAATGCAGCCAGCCAGGATAATTCGGAGTGCGCTGGCTCTAGGGCGTCCCCGCCACGTCCCAGCTGAAGTTGGAAATTAGCTGGAGATGCCAGGCCTTTGTCAGATAGGTACAGCCACTCATTCCTTCCCTTTTAATTTGACTCTATGCTAATTTATACTCCGCCAATTTAATGGGAAAAAACCACATTGTGCGAGTTAACAGGATAATTGTACTCGAAGCAAATTAAAAATACAGGAAAATCAAAGCCTTAAATCCTTTTTTTTATAGTGATCAGTTACTCCAAGCGCTCCCTCTAATAATCATGTATTTAAATGTAGTCATATAGGGCACAATAACAGGACAGTGCATGGGGTTGCTTCAATTTAAATTAGAAAACTGCCATTGAGTATGGATACTGCAAAAGCTTCAGCAGAGAATTTCTTCAGCTCTGTGTAGGATTTTGTGAGAGTTCTGTCTTTCCCATGCAAACTGTCTCAGACTATGTTACAGTTTTGTAAACTTCTTGCACCTGCAGGATGTTTGCCTGATTGTTATGGTTTTGACTAGGAAAATATTTAGAAATAGGTATGTTAGAATTTGAGCAATCCCCTCAAGGGATGGATGGCCAGACGGCCAATTGCCTTATGCCACTTAACACACCTTTTGCGAATAGTATATAAAAAACCTTGAAAATTATTAAATTTGCTTCCTTTCATCTCTGATCCTGGGATTCTGCGTTTTCCTTATTTCGCCATTCGGACTCGACAGCGACAACTGAGCCTCGCTTTGTGTTGGGTTTTTTGACTGTTTCGTCCTCATTCCTGCAGTCAGGCAGTGCTCACTCCCTCTGCCTTGCAGATTCCTTCACCAGGCAGGTGCTGTGGACGCTGCTGAACGATGTGAAGTTTGGGGAGGCCGTTTCCTACAAGCAGCTGGCAGATCTCGCTGGCAACAGCCGGGCAGCCAGAGCCGTGGGAGGAGCCATGAGGAGCAACCCGGTGAGTCCACGGCACCTTCCAGCCCAAGCTGGTGGGAGATGCTGGGTTTAGAGGGCTCTGCGGGCTAAATGGCATTAGATTAAATTTATCTGCTCTGAAAACTGGTCTGCCATGAGGAATAAGGTCGGTAAGTGTTTTTAATCAGCAATAATGCACAGCCCGGTTTAGTGTGATTTATGCCCTACCGATTATGGTGCTGGGTTGGGAAGAGAAACGCTTCTGTTACTCACCAGCCTCTGCACAGTTTGTTGTTCTCAAACTTCCTTAGATATTTTTAGGTCAGGGAAGTCTGTTACCTTCCTTCGGGACCTTATTTGGCAGGTTATGAGTGGTTTTGGTTGTGTTAAAAACAGTCCATCCACTCTGGCATAAATATGATTCTGAAAACAAGGCCAGGAGCAGCCTGGGACAGTGGGAGATGTCCCTGGCCATGGCAGGGGTGGAATGGGATGAGCTTTAAGGTCCCTTCCAACCCAAACCAGTCTGGGATTCTGGAGGTGAGTTCCAACCCAAACCAGCTGGAGGGAGCAGCACTCCAGGTTAGGCCTGTGAATTTAGGAAAAACATTTTGTTACACTAATTGATCTCTGTCTGTTTCCCCAGAAATTATCTTTCCCTTTTCTTTGTCTGGGTTTGGCTTTTCAGGTGTATTTATGCACCTGAGTCACCTGGGTTGGTGTGGGGTTCAGTGGGTGCTGTATCCTGGTGTGTCTGGGTTGGGATCAGCCCCATCTTGGCTGGGAGGGTCTGGGGGCTCAGATGGATGGACCTGCACTGTTTGAGGAGCAGTTCAGTTCCCTAAACCCACAGAATCCCAGAACAATTTGGGTTGGAAGGGACCTTAAAGCCCATCTCATTCCACAATTCCCCACGGGCAGCACCCAGCCAGGGAGCCCCACACGATTCCTGGTGGGGTTAAGCTTTTAGCCCACCCTGGTATTTCCAGCATCCATCAGATTTCCCTTTGAAGCAGTTCCTATAAGCAGCACAAAGCAGTGTTTTGTCAATACCCCGCATTGTGCTTGACAATACAAACTATTTTAATATGATGGAATGCTTTCCAATATAATCTGGTGTACATTAAGATGAGGCAATCCAATGCAAACCTACAGGAAGCAGTTCTCAAAGAATAACAATCCAGTGTTGTGCAAAAGGAGATGTAATTGCTATCGCCTAGAAATGTACCCAGCTTTGCCCTCAGGCTGCAGTGGAGCAGCAGCATCCAAAGTAGCAGTAACAGCAGGTTGTGGTGTGAAAATTCCTGCTTTTTCCCCTGTGAGGAAGGATGAAAATAGTTCTGAAAATATACAGCAAAGCTACTGCAATTTTTTTAAATGGGGTCCTAGTTATTATTGCCATTTCCCAGCCCATGCCGTGGCTGCAGCGGTTTCTGTCCCCAGCAGAAAATTTTTAAGCTATAGTTATAGATAATAATGTATAGCTGTAGGGAAAAAGAGCTGTATTAATATAATACCACCTCAATATTTCATCAGAGAAAGCTGATGATTAAAAAAAAAAAAAAAAAATCAGTACTGTAATGAGAGTCCTGCCCATCGCAAACCACAATTTTGCCAGTGCTCATCTCCTGGAGGTAATCTGAAATTCCATCCGTATTCCACATGCAAACACACACACACACGTCGTCCTTTTGCACTTCAGTGGGAGCAACTGTTCACTGCTCCTCATATTTCCCACAGAAACGTCTCCATGGTCCTTCACCTGTGAGCCATCCTGTGCAGGTTGACTGTGCCTAATGCACACGGATTTTATGCATGAGGTGAAATATGAAGATAAGATGTGGCACTGCAGAAAACCCCCTCACCTTTGTTATTTCTATATATAAAGCCATCAACTCTTGCGAAAACAGATTTTCTGACCCAATTTGCAAGTCCACGTTGCAGCCTGGTACAAATGTTATTAAAGGAAATACTGAGAGGACCACTGTGAAAACAACCCGGGAGGTCAGAGATTCCTCAGTGGCCACCCAGGGTCTAAAGCCTCAGTCCAAACCCCAGACCCATCCCTAGAAGTGCTCAAGGCCAGGTTGGATGGGGCTTGGAGCAGCCTGGTGGGGTGGTAGATGGATTTGTGATAAACCTGATTCAGTGAGGGTGGTAGTACCAGGAAAAAGGACCCTTTGAAATAACCCTGAGCCGGGCATCACACACTGTCCCTCAGACACTTGGATAAAATCACAAACTCACCTTTCTCCACCAGGTACCAGCACGTTTCTCCCTCCTACAAATCAAGGCTTAGTCTTTAATGTGGGTAGTGTGCATTCCACAGGTTTCCCCTTGCAGCTGGGATGCTTCACAGAATTCATGGGATGACCTTCAGCTTTAGGAGAAGGTGGAAGAGGTGCCAGCGCCTCAGTTTATGCCAGGACAGAGTGGGGATGCCTCACCTTTTGCAGGAGAGACTTCCCAGAGTTTGCTGTGGTTCACATTGATTGCAGGGTCTGTGGTCCTCAAAGGGAACCCATAAAGTTCAATTAAAAATCTCATTAGACTGGTGGAGGAGGATCAAAAAGAAATCACAGAGGCTCATGGGAAATGGAGAATGTTGGGCTGATTAGTCCAAGGCCATCCTAAAGGAGTGTTCTGTGCCTTAAATAAGACATCTTCAGCGGTCTGATCAGAGCACTTGGAGCTGCCTGTGCTGGGCTTGTGCCCTCTCCAGCTGTGCTGTTCCTTGGGCTCACCCCAGCCGGGGGCACAGCCTGGTGCTGGTATCAGTTTATCCTAAATCCAGGATGTTACATCAATCCGTCCTGAGTCACGGATGTGATATTGAGCTAAACCACGTCCACTGAAGCGCTGTGGACACATACAAGTGCCTGTGTGCTCGTTACTGAATCTTGGAGTATCCTGAGCTGGAGGGGACCCACAAGGATCATCCAGCCCAGCCCCTGGCCCTGCCCAGACACCCCACCAACCCCACCCTGGGCATCCCTGGCAGCGCTGCCCAAACGCCCCTGGAGCTCTGGCAGCCTCGGGGCCGTGCCCATTCCCTGGGGAGCCTGGGCAGTGCCCAGCACCCTCTGGGGGAAGAACCTTCTCCTGATATTTTCATTCCTAATACTTTGCTTCCTTTGCTGGCTGGTGATGACCTGGGACCCACCTTGGGTCACATCACGGGATTTGTTTCTGCTGGGGAAGAGGGGGAGAAGAAAGCAGGGGGTGGACCTGGACAATCTTTGAGATCCCTTCCAGCCCAAGCCAGTCTGGGATTCTGTGACATGAGCAAACCAGAAGACTCTTTTTTGCTGTGTCTCGACGTGATCCCTCAGCTGTTCCCACTGTGGCCTGGCTGCTCCAGGCACATTCAGGAGCTCTCCAGCCCTTCAGCCATGCCACGGGACGGTTCCCTCGCCTCAAACTGAACACTGGGAACAACCAGAGCACCGGAATTCACTAAATGCAGTTCAGAGCGATCGATCCCAGGGGCAGGGAGCTTTTCCCCCACCTTTTTTCCCTAAACAAACGCATTCTGGAGGAGTTGGTTTATTCACAGATCGCCACGAGCGTTAATGACCGGCCCAGCCTTGTTCTGCCTCTCACCCAGATGGCTGTTGATAAAGATTTAGCATCATGTTCCGAGTGTCAGGGCTGTCAGTAGCGCTGAACCATTTGACCAGAAGAAAAAACGCACAGGGAGCTATTGATTACAGCTTCTCAGTGTCACTTGTTCACCAGGATTTAGGTATTGATGAGGCTGCGAGTGAAAACAAGCCCTTTCCCTTGTGGGCCTCTACCCAGAAGAACAAAAGCGAAGTTGGAGAAAATATTCAGCTGGTGCCCGAATCAGAGGGACTCCGGCATCGATCCGAGGGCTCCTTCATGTTGTTTTTTTGTTGGAGACAAATCTCTGGGTTTGGAAGTTTTATAGCGTTGGAGGTAGGGGCTGTGTGTGTGATGGATTCGGGGAGCAGAGGAATTAGATTTCACAGCGTGAAGATTTCAGCGGCACTATAATATTATGAGCTGCTTGGTTATTGATAAAAATTACATTAAATGTAGCTGAGGCATTAAAGCTCCAGACTAGGGTAGTTCTCCCTCTAAAATGTCCTTAGGGCCCTAATAAATTCTAGCAGGTTTAATTATTTTAGTAGGCTGAACGTTGTCACCACAATTAAGCCAAACTGAAGCAATATTCAATATTTTTAAATTACAGTGCCGGTATGGTCTTTGTACCACTTCTGCATCCAGAGCTGTGGAGGGTGACAGATGGGTGCTTGTGTTGGGACAATCTCAGCATGGAATTCTTTGGTTTGGGCATGGAAAAAGTGGCATTTATTTCATCCCTCCTCTTTTTGCTTGGTGGGGAGCGGCTCAGCCCCATTTCCCTGTGCTGTGAACGGGTCCTGCCCCCACCCAGGGATCATCCAAGACCCCACACCTGAAAATAAAGTCCTTTTTTTTTTCTCCACCAAGATTTATAGCCTTACCACCAAAATCTGCTGCTTTACTGTGTGTGTTTTTAAAGAACTGCAAATGAACCTCAGAGATGTTTTACAGTGTATTATTATGGCTTTGCCACTCCAACCAAGCCTCCTGCAGTAACTGCGGGGAGTGTAAAGGCAGAGAAACCCCAAACCAGAAAAACACTTGCAAAAAAACCCCCAATTTCTTTGAAGAAGTCATAAACCAGCTGTGGGATGGCCTGGCATGGAGCAAAGCTTTTATTGGTGCTCACTGAAGTTGTCACAGATGCCTGAATCACTTGTAGCATTGCCACCTCCAAATAAAGCAGATATTGGAAGCATTTTTTTATTTAAATCTTGATCAACAACAAGCATCTGTGTGTGTTCCCATTAAATGTGGGCTGAGATTAAGATTTTAAATTTCAGGCATTGAAATCAGTTAGAAAAACCGAAGGAACACCCCCAAAAAAAACCCTCTCAATTTATGGTCTGGCCAGTAGCTGCTCAGCTAATTTGGGGTTTGTGTATCCCCGGCTCAAATATACCACAGCGCTTGAACTGTAATGATTAAATGGGATTAAAATAAGTGAGGGTAAAGTGTGTAATTTGTCTGTGTGTCTGCATAGAAATAAATTACAATTTTTGACTTGAAATACCCCAATTTGTGAGCACTGCCCTTCTGGGTGAGTTACTGTTGTCCCAGCTCCAGCGTTGCAGTGCCATTACTATGCAGTTACCAAAACACACCCGTGATTAGAGATGATGTATTGCAGTTTTTATGGTGTGTACTTCAGCTATGATAATCACCTGTAATAAAAAAAAAAAAAAAAAAAAAAGCCCCACGTTTATGTTCTTCTCTGCATTATCAGTCCATTATGTAACTTCTGGCATCGATTTTGCAGAATCTGTGTCGTGTGGTTATAAATGATAGGGAGGAGAAGGCAGAGGGGGGGGAAAAGAGTTCTTAAAATTGGTTAGGTCGGAGTGAAACTTCTCCTGTTGGATGTTTTAAAAATTCACAACCCATTTTGGATTGACTTGCTGCTAAATAATAAATAGGGCCTTGGTCTTCCAGGGAATTTCTCTGGGGTGCAAGTGGAGGTGCTGCACTGAGGATCTGCCAGGGGGCCGAGGCACTGGATCCCTTCTCAGTGATCTGTTTTTTCCTAGAAGTATTCTAATCCTGGGATGATCATGGAATCCCAAAATGGTTTGGGTGGGAAGGGGTGTTAAGGATCATCCAGTCCCACCCCCTGCCATGGGCAGGGACACCTTCCACTATCCCAGGCTGCTCCCAGCCCTGTCCAGCCTGGCCTTGGGCACTGCCAGGGATCCAGGGGCAGCCCCAGCTGCTCTGGGCACCCTGTGCTAGGGCCTCCCCACCCTCACAGGGAATAATTCCATCCCAGTATCCCATCTAAATAGTTCCTCATGCACATTTTGGGTCTGTGAGGCATTGTCCCCCACCCTGGGCACTGAGGGCTCAGCTGGCGCGGGGCAGCAGAACCTGCTGCTGCAGGGAAGGTTTTATACATGGCATTTAATATCTCAGGTTTATCCTTTTAAAGACTTCACATCATTTTTATGTATTAAAATTCTTTTCCATGCCTGTTTTTCCCTAAGAACTGGGGTGGCCTCCAGGGGTGGTGGTCAGCTCCATTTGTGCTCCGCCAGGAGCGTAGCCCTGATGTGGCTGCTCTGTGTCCCTGCAAGCCCAGTGCCACACAGCTCCTGGGCTTCAGAGTTCTGGATTTACAGACTCATGGAAGCACAGCATCTTCCAGGCTGGAAAAGCCCAAACCCATCGAGTCCAGCCTGTGGCAGATCCCCAGCAGGGCACCGAGGGGCACATCCCGTTGTTCCCGGCGCCTTCCCCGCGCGTTCCCCTTGGCCTCACCCTTTGCTCCTCCCGGATTTTTGGGTGTTTTGCAGATCCCCATCATCATCCCGTGCCACCGGGTGATCCGCAGCAGCGGGGACACCGGCAACTACGGAGGGGGACACCTGCTGAAGGAGTGGCTGCTGTCCCACGAGAAGCTGCAGAAGGAGAAGTTGGGGCGTTGATGCGGCGCCGGCGCGGCCGCTCAGCAGCCACGACACACCAGCGCTGCTCCTGGGCTTGTAACGAGCCCTCAGAGCGCCCAGCAGAACTCAGAAAAATGGTAAATATTTGAGTGACATATAAATATAATGCAACATCCAAAGTGAAATGTGTGGTGGCACCACTATATTAAAGAAGCGGGATGCGTCCTGGGGGAGGCAGCTCGGCTGCCCTTTCTTGTTTTTACATTTTACAGCAGAATGACTACAGCGATCCAGGCCTGTTGTGCATGGATTTTGTTCCCATCTCCAGTCCTGTTTTGTTCTATTTTTAATGTCCATTAAAGCAGGGATAAGGGAGTAGGAGGGACGTGGCAAATGTGAGGTGGAAGCTTCCCCCTGAGGAGGCGTCTGGCTGCTGGTGGGGGCGGCCCAGCCTGGCACGCTGGGCCCTGCCCGCCCCTGCCCCGCTCCCCCTCCCCACTTTGGGGCATAAAATGGTGTTTTACCTGAACAGGAGTTCAGGGAGCACGGTGAGATCCATGCACAAGCAGGCAGCTGTTGAATTCCTTATTCCTGCCTTTTCTTTTTGGGCTCGGAGATGGGAATATTTTTTTTTTTTTTTGCATAGAGCAGGGGAAGAGATGTTGCTGACAAATTGTGTATTTTGGATAAGCAGTTTGATTAGCCAAAATAGGCAAAATATTGAAAAGCTCATGGTAGTTGCTTCCTTATCAGCAGCACGTTCCTTTATCATTGGAGTTTTTCTTCAGATTTCTACGTTTCTCTGTTATCCAGAGCTTTATTTCCTGTAGCCTCTCCATAGGAAGGATTCAAGAGACATTAAAGCTAAATTTTGAGGTGGTTTTAGCAGGGTTCTCTGTGAGTATGAGCCACCAGAAGCTGAAATTTCCAATATGGGAATCGTAAATTGTAACATGGAAATACTGATTTTTTTATGTGTTTTATCATATTTTCATGGATGTCTCTTTAGAAAGGCCGTTGCTACCCCCCAAAAATTATTGTGTGGCCATGTGTTAGTTAATCCAGGATTATTGATACCTCGGAATTACTTCAATAAAAAAACTGCTTTGCATGTGCAAGTGTCTTTGGGTCTGTTTATAAATAAAACACAGGGTGTGATATATGGGGAAAATAAACTATACCCCACTGTACAATATAAAGCTGTATTTTTATCAAGGGTTTCTCGTGGCGATATAAACCACAGAAGCAAAGCTCAAGTGGTTTGTACGTGTCAGCAGAACCCCGAGATAAAAATATGGCCTTATAATATGTACAGTTTGGGTGTATTTTATTATTTTTTTATATCTCTAATACATGCTGCCACCAAAAGCAGGCGGCAGCAAACATCAACTTTAACCTTTCCCACATTTGCATCCCTCGAAGGGTTTTTTTTCAGGTATTGGGCTTTTTCAGGGATGTGGCTTAGTTTTTGTGGGGATGGCGACGGGGAGCGCTGGGTTTGGGGTGGGTGATGCCTTTCCCAGGGAAATGGCCAACTTTGGGAGTGAAATCCTGCTCCGGGTCAGAGATTCAGGGTGGGCAGGGAGAGGCAGGGGTGGACGAGGTGGGGATGGGCAGGGACAGGCACAGGGGGACAAGGACAGGTGGGGATGGACAGAGAGGGACAGGCAGGGACAGGTGAGGATGGACAGACAGGGATGGACGAGGCGGGGATGGGCAGGGACAGGCACAGGGGGACAGGGCAGGGCTGGACAGGGATGGGACAGGGACAAGAAGCAATGGACAGGGACAGGGTTAGTCAGGGATGGAGAGGGATGGCTGTAGGTGGACAGGGATGGGCAGGGACAGGGATAGTCAGGGACGGACAGGGACAGGGACAGGGACAGTCAGGGATGGACAGGGACAGGGACAGGGAGAGGGACAGGGACAGGGACA
>VWZW01000639.1:112061-145529 GCA_013397115.1 Edolisoma coerulescens | reverse complement strand
AACAAAAAAAAAAAAAAAAAAAAAAAAAAATTCCACCTGGGCAGTAATTAAGATCGATCCCGTGCGTGGAGTTATCAATTTTTAAAACATCTTTAAGTGCCTTATTTAGTTATTTTAAACAGGGCTTTTTATTTGTTGCCGCGAGTTTTCCTGGAGGAGATGGGAGCGTGGGGGGCTCCTCCTGGGCTCTTCTCCTTGATCCGGCAGCATCCAGCCCGCAGGAAAGGGGTGCTGCTCCATCCCTCCGCGCCGCCCGTGGGTGCTGCCAGGGCCGCCCATCCCGCTGCTCCGGTGCTGGGGGTGGTATTGGAGGTGGAATTGCTTTTCTCCTGCTGAAATTCTGGCTGCAGATGGCAGCAGGGGAGATGAAAGAGGAGCTCCTGCTCGCTGGGCTGGCGTGGGAGGAACGAGGAGGAAGGTGAGGGTCGAGCCCGGCGCGGGGGCTCTGCCCAGCCCCAGGATGGGGCTCAACCCAACTTAGGCACCAGCCGAGGTCAGACTGGCTGGGAGAGGTTGTGTTTAATTAAAATAACCCTCAGCATGACCCCGAGTGCAGAGCTGCTGGGAGCTGATGAGGAAAACAGCTGCAACCCTTTTATCTGAGGACGAGCCACGGCGCGATGATGTAATTTTCATTTCCGATGAGCGCCGGGATGACCTAATTCCACCCGGAATCTTGTCTCTCACTTCAAAGTAGGGCATTTCAGTCGATCTGGAATTCGGCTCCGCTCAGCCTGCTCGGATCCAAGGCTGGAGCACCACGGCAGGACACCGGGACTGGGAATCCCGACTGGGTTTGGATCCAGATTTGACTCAAATCTTTAAAACTCTGGGGAACAAAAGGAAACCCATTGTATTCCATGGGTGCAGCCTGGGATGTTTCGGAAAATTGTTTTTGTTGATTGCCCAGAGCAGCTGTGGCTGCCCCTGGATCCCTGGCAGTGCCCAAGGCCAGGCTGGACATTGGGGCTTGGAGCAGCCTGGGACAGTGGGAGGTGTCCCTGCCATGGCAGGGGTGGCACTGGGTGGGCTTTGGGGTCCCTTCCAACCCAAACCATTCCATGATTCTGTGATTCTACAACTTTGTTCTCATGGCTGAGCCTTTCCAGGAGGTTCAGTGTTGATTATGGCCCATGATTTTTAGGAGCATAAGCCTCAAACGTGGTCCTTATTTATGCCTTCATGAACCAAACACATTTTATGTGCTTTTGAAACTCCCATCAATCAGCGTGGTAAGTACAGGTTGAATTTTGGGGGCAGTGGGCACACAGCAGCCTTTCAGTAGTTAAATGACAGAATAACTGGTGGGAGGAAATGATTTCTTCATAGTGCCCAGAAAAAAAAAATCCCATTGTCCTGCCTGAACGAAATGCTCACGAACAAAATTTGACCACAAAACCATTTTAATTTTTACTTAGAGAAAATTTTCCCATGCAGGACCCGGGTCAGCACCTCACCCAAAGTGCAGGTGGCCCGGAGCTGTGGGGGCAGAGCCCTCAGGAGGGTCAGGGGGTTGCAGGAATTGATGGAACATCGCAGCGTGAGCTGCTGCACCGAAGCATCATTTACAGACGGAGCCACAACGACAGGGGGACAAACTTGGTGTTCCCCAGCTGGAACATGGATGGTGCCTCAGTAATCAGCTGGGATGGCTGGAAAGCAGCTCCTGTGCCCGGCCCCGTGTCCCCTTTGGCTCCCCCAGCCCCGGAATGAGGGGGAGCCCGAGGAGCAGAGGGAGGTGACCCCACGGGCCAGCGCCGTAATTCGCAGGCAGCCAGCAGAGATCATGTCCCAGCCTCGCCCTCGGCAGCCGGGGGACACCAGCAGAGGCTCCTCGTGCTGCCAAAGGGCCCGGCGGGGTCGGGGCTGTGCTGAGGACTCACAGAAAATGCCTTTTATTGTATCTAGAACCTGCAGAAATTTGGCCTTAACGCAGCCCCTCGGGCTGAGCCCTTGTGGCTTTGACTGGTTTTGAAAGGCTTTCTGAATTGTAGCCTTCTTCACATAAATAGATTTTAAAACATATAACATAGAGTGTCTGAGTGTATAACTATATTTAATACACGAATTAATTTGGAGGGGGAAGACCATGTGTGGTGGGGACCCCTCTTTTTCAGAAGCTGTGACTGAACATCCGACCAAGGCTGGATTTCCACTGCTGGAAGAGTTTATTTGGGCTGGGTTTTCTCAAACCTTTATCCAAAAGTTACCATCCTAAACACCCACTCGGTGGATGAAAAGATTGACCACCACTGGTGAACAGAGATCCAGCCTCTTCAGGAGCTCCATGCCTGCAGTTTGGAGCAGGATCAGGAGAAGTGGGTTAGGAGAGAGAATCTCAATCTCTGCCTATCAAAATGTCCTATTTTTGATAGGACACACAATTCCTGATCTCAGGGCTGTTGTCTTTTTTACTTTATGTGTAAAGAGTGAGGAGGATGGACCCCAGACCTTCCCAGTGGCTGTGGCAGATGGGTGGCAGGAGGGATGGGATTTCGTCACAGAATAGAAATGGGGGAAATATAAAACTATCCTGATTTTTATCTATGAAATAGATACAATAGATAGATAGATAGATGGATAGATAGATGGATAGATAGATAGATAAATAAATAGATCCTTAGCTATATCATCTACATAGACACAAGGTGAGTGCCCACTCTCATGTCCCAGGCTGAGAAACTTCCCCCACAAAGGAATAATTCTGCAGAACATTCTATTTAAATGAGGCCAAAATCAACTTGGAAAATAAAAGCAAAAATTGAAATGAAACTGATACATTGGCCATGGAATTCTGCATTTTGCAGCCTTTAAACTGCATTTTGCAGCAGATTATTGTGCAAATACAACCGAGAGCAGAAGAGGGTGGGACTGGAATGAGGTTTGAAGCTCCGGGTGTCGCTTGGCCTGGAGATCAGCCCTGTCTCTGCACAGCGATATCAGGAGGCTGGAAACTCCAGACATGTTTGTTCACTCCCACAGCTGTTTACAGCCTGTTTATCCTCTGAAATGAGCAGCCTAAGCCCACCCCGAGTTGCTGAAGAAGTGGCTGCCTTGAGGAGGAGCAGTAAGTTAATTGAGCAGCTCCCCGTCCCCGGCTCGGCAATCCGTCTTCCCGCTCCGCCGCTGCCGATGGCCGGCAAACTGTCTCCAACCTTCTGGTTGTCAGGAAAATTGTGACAAGGCAAATGTCAGATCATGTGGAGCCTTCTGAATGTTTTTGACCCCTTCAATCTGTTTTCCAGCCCGGGTATGGCAAAGAAGCTGTGTTGGACTAATTGGTTGTCTCTCTTCTGCAGGCAGCGGATGAAGTCCAGGTACATAATCTGATTCTTTTGGATGAGCAGCATCCTGTCTTTCACAGCTTTATGTCATGTCAACCACTGCGGGATTGCTCTGGAAAAGTCTTTTTTTGCCAAAGTTGGAGCAGAAGATGTAGAGATCCTACAGCCTCTCATCTGCCGGGGTTGAGCAGTGCCCAGCAGAGGCTGCAGCCTCTCTCTGACTGTTACCAAAAAAAAACCTGATTCATCTTCACTGAAACACAAAATATTGCAGCTGCCAGGAGGAAGTGATAGCTTGGAAATGCTGCACTTCCATTTTTTTGTTTTAACCAATACACTGTGCTTTCAGGTAGAAGAATATTCTGTGTTTGAAATGACCTACATAACCACTGAGCTTGATTTCACTAAACTGCCCTGCTCTCTGCCCAGTAGCTTTTATCCTGGACAGGGTTTTTAGGGCTTTTGAACTGTTTCTTGCCAATGGCAGCAAAACAATATGAGAATATCAGGCTGAATTTGGTGGTCTGGGGAGGAATTAAAATACAGAGCTAAGAGGGAGCAGTGTTGGGTAAAACTGGCTGAAAACTTCAGAGCCAAATTGTCCCCAGACATCAGAAAATGGTGTGTTGTAGTTGATAGAATTGTAGAATCATGGAATGGGTTGGGTTGGAAGGGACCCTAAAGCCCATCCTACCCCTGCCATGGGCAGGGACACCTCCCACTGTCCCAGGTTGCTCCAAGCCCCAATGTCCAGCCTGGCCTTGGGCACTGCCAGGGATCCAGGGGCAGCCACAGCTGCTCTGGGCACCCTGTGCCAGGGCCTGCCCACCCTCCCAGGGAACAATTCCTTCCCAATATCCCATCCAAACCTATAGTTCACAGTATCTGATGCAATCCTACTCAGTGTGAAGCCATTCCTGCTCATCCTGGCACTCCAGGCTCTTGTGAATCGTCTCTCTCCATCTTCATTGTAGCTCCCTTTAGGTACTGGAAGGCTGCAATTAGGTCACCCCAAAGCCTTTTAGGGAGGGGAAGCAGATCTGCATTTATCTTTTACCTGAGAACTCCCACAAAACTCCTCCAGCCCTCTTGCACAAGCACAGCAGAACTTTTCTGAGCGCACAGCCCCAATTATCCCAACACCGCGCTCTTGTTTGAGCATTAAAATTCAAGGCCTGAACACGCAGTTGGCAATTGGAGCTCAGAACATGCACAGTGCAAATGTGGATATATCTCGCCGAGTACACAGCCCGTAAAATATGTAGTCTAAGATCACTCATTTATTTAAAGATGCTTTTTACCTCAGATGGAAAATGACACAAATCTAAATATTACAATGCTGAGTAATGTGTAACTGTCTGTGCGTTATAGCCTTAACACCACGCTTTTGATGCAGAAGAGATATAGCAGCTGCACTTTAATTTCAAGCAAATTGATCCCAGATGTAAATGTTGTTTTGTTGCATGGAAGATAGTGCACAGGTAAAGCAAATATCATTGGTTTATAGTCCAACAGAGTGTTGCAACAGGATCCAGGCCCCCCTGCCCGGGCACTCATAAAAGCTGGGAGGAGCAGGGATGTCTGCGGAGGAGACACTGGAAAGAGACAGCTTTGCTTTCTACCCTTTAAAATCCAACCACCTGTGATCTAAGGAGCTGTTTTGAAGCCAGGAAAGCATCGTGGTTTGTCAATTGTCCTGCAGGCAAAAATCTAAATTTGGCTTGTTTTCCGTTTCTTTCGCTGCGCCTTTCATAGATGAGGTTTTCTCCCGACGTATTTGTGTTTGGCATGAAAGAATAAAAAAACCCTGGATTTACTGATTCAGGAAACCACTCCTTTCAGAGGAAAAATAATAGTTGTAATTGGGCTTCACTTTGCCTGCAGATACCCCAACGTCTGTGGCACCGTGGGCAATGTATAAACAGCAAAATAGTTTCTTTATTGTCTCCTGCCTGTGGAGGATGGCAAAGCCCAAATATTCTGCTGTCACTTCTCTGCTTTTGAACAACAGACCTTCTTATGCTTTGTAAAATAGAGGATCCTGCTCGTCCAAGGAGGAGAAACCCATGAAAGAACCCACCCCATTGCTGCTGCCCAGTATCAGCGCTCAGCCAAGCGCTGCTCCCAGACCTCAGGGACCTCATCCAGGAGATTTCTCAGCTCAGTTATTTCTCCTTTTTTAAAAATTGCAGGTGTAGGGCTCAGTTACCTGTGTGGGATCTGCCTGAGTAACCCTTCCCAGCACAGGCTGGGTGCTGGTCATCCTGCAGGGTGGCTGCAGAAGGGGTGCCAGCGATGCCCCTCAGCTCTCACCTCCCGTTTTCCTTCCCGTGAGCTGGATGTCTCGGACCCAGAGCTTCCTGCTTCTGTTTTCTGTTGGGTTTAGGTCAGCTCTGCAATTGGGGGGACAGCTTACAGGGCCTGGAGGGACAGGACACAGGGAATGGCTTCCCACTGCCAGAAGGCAGGGATGGATGGGATCTTGGGAAGGAATTGTTCCCTGGGAGGGTGGGGAGGCCCTGGCACAGGGTGCCCAGAGCAGCTGTGGCTGCCCCATTCAGGATTTTATGATTCTGTGCATTTCTGGTATTTTCACAAAGGCTGCAGTTCAGTAAAATAGTGGGAATACTGTGTTTGGATCCTTATAAATCCTCATAAACTGATGTTAAATGATTGAAGTTAAACTTTTGAGAGCTCCTGCTTGCCAGCCATGCTGATTTAACTCCATTTCCTCCTGAATCAGTTGAGACAGAGCAGTGCCCACGTTGTGCAGTGGATGTGTGGCCTTTCAAACACCACAACGTCTGGATAAATGTGTATATAACATACAGAAAGGTGCTGCTGAAGGACAGGTACCTCTGCACAGTATTTTTTTCCCTTTACAGTGCCAGGAATTGACTGAAGCTGTCACAGAGGTGTATAGGATGTGTACAGCCTCATTGTAGCAACTCCTGCAAGTATTTAGCAGTGAGACATATTGACCATTTTCAGAAGTCCTTACTCAGACAAAACCCAGAGGTCAGTGTGAGTCTCAATTAATCAATTTATTCAGGAACAGCTCACTCTTTTGGGGAGGTTTTGAAGCACATAACTTTGCCAGAATAAAAAAATCAGGATTAAAATCCAGCCAGGACAGGGAAGGCACAGGGAATGTTCACCCGAATGAGCTGCTCTTGGCTGGGATTGCAGGTGTTGCAGGGGAGGAAATGTGGATTTTTTGGTGTGGGTGGGTGGCAGGAGGAGGCTGGGATGTGAGGGGAGGTGGCAGTGAGCACTCAGTCTGCCAGAGCTGCTGGATAATAGCAGGGCACTCACCTCAAATCACAGGTTGTGAAAACTGACATTTCCATTCAAATTACTCCAATAGCCAACCGCTCCCCGGTGCAACTCCTTCTGTAAGTGACACGGTGACAGTGATCCCGGAATTTAACTTGCTGTTGTCTCGTTCCAAGCGGAATTATGAAGTTTGTGACATGCATTAGGAGGATGGCTCCTGGTCGCAGGCGGTGCTTTGTGTGTCGCTGCCATTAATCACAGGGCGAGGCAGAGCCGGGCAGCGGTGTCAGCTCAGGGTGCCTGTCCCTGCTGGGAGCTGCCGAGCTCTGCTCCTCATCTCCTCCTTTCCCATCCTCTGAGCGAGCAGCTCCCACTCCACTGAAGTTTTCCTGGCACCTCCTGCTTCCTTGAGGGGTTTTTTTAAGTCTCTCCCTTTAATTATGATGGGCAGATCATCTGTTCTTGACACATGAGTAGCTGATGGCCACGTTGCTGTGCTCTCTCCTCTCCTCAGGGATGCCTCTTGGATTCTTTGTCTCTTTTTCTCAACTTGGCTTTCATTGCAAGTTGCCTTTTAAATTTCTGTCTAACCTTTTAAGCAGGAAGCCTTTTCTGTTCATAAAATAAGGCAGCAGATTTTGTGATTCGAGGTGTTTGCCACACACAGGCTGGAACTGTGGACAGTTTTTTCCCAACTTTACTTTTGTGCTGCATCACCATAAAAACCCTTTGGTTCGTTGTACCCTGCCCAGCTATCACCAAACTGGTTTTGGCTCCGTCCTTTGGTGCTGGAGCCAAAGCATTTGGCAGTGGATTGCCTGTCTGTGCCTTGGATATTCCTAATCTCCCCCAAACCACTGCCACTGAGCTTGCACGAACACCACGAAAGTGAAGGTTTGCCATGCACTGATGGTCAGAGAATCACAGAACGGGTTGGGTGGGAAGGGACCTTAAAGCCCATCCTGTTCCACCTCCTGCCATGGGCAGGGACACCTCCCACTGTCCCAGGCTGCCCCAAGCCCTGTCCACCCTGGCCTTGGGCACTGCCAGGGATGGAACAGCCACAGCTGCATCCTTGTTTACATTGGGTTTGTGTTCCTTTTTGGAGACAAATCCATCTATTGAGACAAGGTTTGACCAAAACCGTGGAATTTGCAGGCTGAGCTGCCCCCAGCTCCCTCAGCTGCTCCTGGTGCCCTTTCCCAGCTCCCTTCCCTTCCCTGGACGTGCTCCAGCCCCTCAACGTCCCTCTTGTCCTGAGGGGCCCGGAACTGGACCCAGGAATCGAGGTGGGCACAACCCTGCATGACCAGGGAGCTCCTGGTTGTCTCCAGGCACTTCTACAGAGCAGAAATGCTAAAACACATAAGAACCTCCCCAAAATTACTAAACAAGCAGATGCTCAAAGCCAAAGAGTGGAAAACTACTGGAGCACAGAAAATAAATTTCAAATTTGGGGGTGCTGCAGCATTTGCAATTTCTGTTATAGAGACCATTTCTGTTACAGGCTTTGGATGAGGAATAAATTAAACCCAACCAGTTTAGTGAATATCCAGCTGCCTTCTGAAGTTTCAGAAAACACCACTTCCCTCATTGTGGGACAGAACAAATCTCCCGTGGTCTGGCCAAAGGCGGAGTGAGAGCTCTGGGTTTGGGGCAAAGGAGATATTCCATAAAAATCGTGTCTTTCATGAAGATGAAGCACAGCAAAAGTAGCACAAAAGTGCTTTGATACACTGGTGAATGGAGGATTGACTGCACAATGCTGTGAATTCACTGTGTCTCCTGTTTGTTTGCTGTTTGTTCACGGTGCCAGCAATAAAAATAATGTTTGGCTGCTAAAAGTGCTTAAAAAGGGCTTTTTGGTGCCCAGAATCTGTTTGCCAGCAGGTGAGTGTGGTGGGGAGGGAGAAGGGGGAAATCTCGGCTTCATTTATTTTCAGGGGTGGAAATTTAACGCTGGGAACCCAATTCATGTTTTATTTCTTATCAAAACTCTTATCTCTGTAACTGAGCTTGCACGAACACCACGAAAAAACCACCACACACACACACAAAAAAAACCCCAACAAAAAAACCACAACCAAAAAACCAAAACAACAAAAAATAAAACAAAAACCACCAAACACAGCCCATGCAGCCTGGCAGGGTGGGTTATTTATAGCAGATCTCTGCCTTTTGTCAGCTTGGTGGGCTGTGGATGTCGCTCCCAAATAAACCCCGTTCTGTGCAGCAGGGGAGGAAGAGTCCTGTGGAGAGCATGGATGTGAGCTCATGTCCACGAGACAGAGAGGGCTGTGGCACAAAACACTGCTGGGCAAGAGCCACCCCAATCTAATAATCAGCCCTGGTCGTCAGTGAGAGCTGTGGGAGAAGACGTTGTATAAAGCAGACACATCCAGGAAATAATGCCTGCCCAGTGCAGCCAGATGGAGTGGGGATATCCTGACAAAGCATTTATTTTAATAAATGTTCAATTAAAATTATTTCTGTAGTGCAAGCATGGTCCAGAAGTAGTATGGGAATTAATAAAGTTGCTGGTAGAAATAAACATGAGGGGAGTTGTGTGCTAGTTGAGAATGACAGTTATAAAAAATAAATCTGATCATTTCTATAGGGCTGTTTCGTGTGTGTGCAAACCAGGAAACCTTGGGTCATGTGATGCTTTCAAATTATGGTTTTAAAATTCCAGCTCTTTTATTCACGAAAAAAATCACCAATAACAGCAACAGTTCCTCCCATGCCCTGGCATGTCAGTAATCCCTAGATTTATATAAATAGAGGAACTGAGGAAAAACTGCAATGGAAACTTTTGTCTGTAATAGAGAAACACAGATGGTTTGGGTTGGGAGGGACCCCAAAGCCCACCCAGTGCCACCCCTGCCATGGGCAGGGACACCTCCCACTGTCCCAGGCTGCTCCAAGCCTCAATGTCCAGCCTGGCCTTGGGCACTGCCAGGGATCCAGGGGCAGCCACAACAGATCCACTGTTTAATCAAAATATCATGGCAGCAGAGATCTCAGACGAGCAGAGGAAGATTTTTCTGGTTTCTACCCCAGTATAATTCCATTTATATGGGAATTTGTGGGTACATGGATCTTGTATTATGTGACCAGGGCTCTTCACACAGGTAAAATTGTGTACAGGCTCAGAATGGGCACCAGGGGGTTATTTTATTAGTTACAACCTGGTCTTCATCCTTCTGTCTGTTTATTTATCAAAATGCAATGTGAGATTTTTGGGAATGTGTGTTCACAGCCTCTGTGTGCAGGTGGAAGGCACCTGGAAATACACAGAAATTGGAGGTGGCCATGGAAGGGATGGGTCTGATACTCTGATACTTACGAGCAAGAGTCTGAAAATTCCAGAGCTGAGAAGGTTTAAGTTTAATTTTCATTTTTAAATTATTTTGTATTCAGTTTCAAAATTCATTTATAATATTTATATTATATTAGATTAGATTGTATTATATTATATTAATTATATTGTGTTATATTATATTATATCATATCATACTATATTATATTATATCATACTATATTATATTATGTTGTTGTGTAATTATGAAATGGTGTTATATATTGTATATAATAATATGGTGATATTATACAATAACTAATCTTATAAATACAAATTTAAAATTTAAAAAGAAGCCTTTTAATTTTGAAAGAAGACACTTCGTATTTCTCTGGAAAAATCCTACAATGTGTAGTTTGGGATTTTTTTTAAAGGTGCTTCGTTTAGTCCAGCGATGAGACCTGAGTGGTTATCCTGGATCTTTTGCCCTTGTTTTGGACTTCATTTGTGCCCCTGGCCCAGCTGCAGTGCCCTGTTGGTGGCAGCACCCGGGTGTCCCTTCCTGGCTGGGACAGCGCCCACGGATCCGGACACACTGTGATAAGAGAAAATTAGATTTAAGCTGTAGCAATCAATAAATCTGAAAACAGCCAAGTATTTCTAGAAAAAAGGCTTTGGGGAAGTGTCTCTGACCCAGAAAGAAAAATCTTTTGCGGTGTCTAAAATTCCTGGAAGTGTTCTTTTCCTGCCACACCTGCTGCTTCAAAGCCTCGGTGGCTCTTCAGATCTTCCCTCCCTGCGGTCACCCAGAGGGGTCAGGTGGCACAAAGGGGACAGAACGTGGGGCTGCCCCTGCCCACGGGATGTTCCCATGGAAAGGGGGTGTGGGGCATCCTGGGGAGCCCCACCAGAGCCCCCAGCACTGCTGCCACAGCCAGGCCTGGACGGGGCTTGGAGCAGCCTGGGCTATGGGAGGTGTCCCTGCCCATGGCAGGGGTGGCACTGGATGGGCTTTAAGGTCCCTTCCAGCCCAACCCATCCTGGTGTCCCACAGTGCATGCCAAGGTGGTTAATGCCCAACCCAGCAGGGTGTCCCTCAGGGCGTTTGCCAAATCCCAAAGCTCCCACAGCCACAGTGCCATGTCCAGTGGGACCCAGACCCCTGCTGGCCCTTCTGAGGAACACTAACCCAGGCTGCAAATATTCAATATTCCAATATTCAAGGAGTTGGGCTTTGCTGATTCTTGTGGGTCCTTTCCAACTCAGGATATTCTGTGATTCTATGATATTGAAATTCCAGCTGCTGGTGTAGCTGGGGAATGAAAACGAGGGGAAGGGAAACATTGGAATAAAATAAATAAGAAATCTATTTCGTGAAAAAAAGCATAATATGGGTTTTGCAGTACCTGCAAGCAGAGGAGCCAAAGACCTGTCATGAATGTGCTTCCAGGTGTGAGTAGCTACACACTGGAGCAGTCCTTGGGAGTGCACTGTGCTCGGGGGTGAAAAGCAATGTTTAAGTCTTCACAAGCTCTGACTCAAATCATTCAATTTACTTGTGACAATATTATTTGTTTATTCCTAATGAATAAATATTGTAAATAATACGGTTCCTTTACATTTTCTAAACACTGTTAATAATAAAACATGGATTCATTTAAATACTACACAAGTGCAGGCACTGTGCAGATGTGGGTTAAAAGACTGGAGCAGCATTTTAATTTTCAGGCCACTACCAATGCTCATGACTCCATTGCCATTTTGGACATTGCTCTGTGTCATCTGAATTTGCTCATGATGAAAACCCTCACATTTAAACCCTCACGCCAAGTATTAAAGGGTTTTGCTGTTCCCTCACTCCAGGCGCAGGCCGTGCCTCTTTAAAGCCAGCGCATCCCCCCACTCACTGCAAAAGGGGAAATAAATAAATAAAGAGGCCGATAGGTAAATAAATAAATAAATAGATCTGGTAATTTAGTACTAGAAAGTTAATTCAGGGGACCTCTAACCTTTAAACCGCCACGTGACTATTGATTTTCAATATCGCGCGGGCCCGTGCCACCCTGAGCGTGTAGAGCAGCAGATTCCGAACAGTTTTTTCCTTATCAGTCCAGTCCCCGAGTACTTGTGCATTAAGACAACAAATACCGGCGGCTCCCGGCCTGTCACATGGCGGCCCCGCGGACGTGCCGGGCCTCTAATGAACTTGGGCTCTTGGCAAACAGATCATGGCAAGGGGGCTCTGCCGGCGCCCTCCTGGCTCCCCGGGGCCGTGCCGTGGCCGGGACGGAGGTGGCCGGTGGAAGTGAGGGGGATGTGCCATGAGGTGACCTCCAAACTCCCGCTGCCCTCACCCCAAACCGCTCCTGTTTCCCGTTTAATTCCATCCCCCGTGTCCGTGCGAGCGCTGTCGGGTTGCTGAACCTGCTCTTCCCCACCCAAGACGCAAATGAAGATGGAAAGAGCGGCGCTGCTCCGAGCGGCTCTGAACCCCGTGCCTGGATTAGTCGGTAATACCAGGACATGCTACTTGAAACACCTTCTTCCCTCTGTAATCACCAATTAGTGCAATCAGGGCCCGGGCTGGCGTGCTGCTGGCCACGCGTGGCACTCCCGGCCCCGATGAAGATGTGCTTCCATCCTCACACCTAAAAAAGACTTTCTCCTCCCCTCCTCTCCCTCCAGCTTTATTGATTATTGAAAATGTTACATCCCGGCAAGGAAAATGTCATTGCTTTAAATACCAGCATTAACAGTTGGGAAAAGTTCTTTTTCACCCAGGCGTGCGTGATGAAGAAAAATTAAACAATGGAAAAGACAGTGAAATACATGGAATTTTAAAGGAAAAAAGAGTCGTTTGTGTGCTGATTCGACTGAGCAGGAGCTTCCCCCCCCCTTAAGTAAGTGAGCATGTCTCATACTGGACTTTTTTACTGGAACGGTGAAATATATAATGAAATCCAACAAGGAAACTGGAAAAACAGCCAAATTGGTGCAGCAAAGTGGTTAATAGGATCATTAGCCTCCTCGCTGTATTTTTTTGGACATTGTGTGCCTGTACCGTAGTCCTCGAGAGCAGATTGCAGGAACAGGCTGACAGTTACCCGCTAACTCAGCAGTGCTGGGTGCAAACTGCCATCTTCCTGTGGATTTACAGCTGCCACTTCTGCTACTTCAATTAGTTCTATAGCACACAGATGTTGCTTAAATGTTGCTGCTAATGATACTGCAATAAGCGTAAGATTCATGCCATATTTTGAGGCACGTAAATTTCTCAAGTGGCACAATTAAAGTGGAAATATTAGGTGGGGAGAACTTGGCAGTCTCTCCAACTTGGAAAGCGCACCCGCTATGCAATAATGGGTCAAAAATTCATTCAAGTTTTACTGCTGTTCAGAGTTTTAAAAGACTTTTCACAGTTGAATGCAAAGTAGTAAAAAGCAGAGTATTAGGAAATGAGAATGCTGTTGTGTTATTCAGACATGACTTTTTAATTTCAAATTGGAATCACGTGCCCGCCACGGCCGCGAGGGCCGCGCGCTGCCCGGCCGCAGCGCCGCGGTGCAGGAGGAATAAATCAAAAGTTTTCTTTAATACTGATTTAATTGAAGGTTCGGCGTGGTGGTTGTGTTAGCGGGGGGAGGAAAAAAAAAAGAAAGGAGAAAAAATGGTTTCCTGAATCACACACAGAGACAGCATCAATCATTTCCGAAGCCAGATGTAGCCTCCAAACTGCAGCCTGACAACACATCTCCTGTTTGTGCAGCCACCAGGCAATTATTCTTTCCATTATATCTCCCAATGACAGATCTCCAAACCCAGGGCTGTAAAAATTAGAGTTTGGGCTTATACAGTTGTGTCGAGTCTTAAAAAAAAAAATAAGAAAACTTATCATGGCTGCAGTGTTTATGAGCTTGTCAAAGTACATGTACATAATTTTCATCAGAATTTCTTTTACCTCATTTCCAATCCTCCAGGATTAGATTTATCAGCAGCTCTGTGCCGGCGTCCGAGCGGCTTTTCCACCTGCGAGCGGGATCCGGCTGCGGGGAGCCTGTTGGGGTGGCTCTGGTTGGGAAATGTGAAAGCTTTTCTTCCTCCTCATCTTTTCTTCCTCTTCATCTCCATCATTTATTTCATCATTTTCTTCATCTTCCTATTTTTTTCATAATTTTCTTCATTTTAGTAATTTCATCATTTCTTCACTGTTTTCCTCACCTTCATTTCTTTTCCATAGTTTTAATCTTCACTATTTATTTCATCATTTTCTTCACCATTGTTTACATCTTCTTAATTTTCATCCTTTTTTTCTTCATCTTCATCACTTATTTCATCATTGTCTCAATCATTTTTTTCATCACTTTGTTAATTTTCATCATTTTCTTCATCCTCATCCTTTTCTTTACAATTTCCTTCATTTTCCTTCAAATATTTCTCTTGCTCAAATATTTTTTTAGCGCACTGCCTTGGCTCTCCATCAAATTTAGGTGTAATTTTTAGAAACAGTGTGGCCTGTTTGGTACATTCATCACCGTGAATTTGTCGTGAGGAAGAAGCACCAGTGGCAGCACTAAACTGGGCAGCAAACCCAAAGCTGGAAATCCACACATTATTTCCATGTAATGTTTAATTTATTTATACTGGGGAGACATTATCAGGCGAGCACAGATTTTGAAAATTCCAGTATAGGAAGTATTTTAAGGATGAAGTTAAATGTTAGCAGAAGCCATCAACAGTAAGTTAAGGCTGGTGAACATCAGCACCTCACATCTAAATTACTGATTTTCTACCCCGTTTCCATTTCCTTGTGTGGCTCCATCCCACTCCTGGTTTAGATCATATGATAATACTTAATTTCTTCACAATATCCCATCTAACCCTGCCCTCTGGAAGTGGAAAGCCATTCCCCCTTGTCCTGGCACTCCACGCCCTTGTCCAAAATCCCTCTCCAGCTCTCTTCTAATTTTTTTCTCATAGTGAACACGACTATGAAAATCAAAATAGTTTTCCATTATTTCCCCTCTAAAAAAGCACCCAGCCTTGATAAACGAACATACTTCGAGCTCTACCCTACAGTAGCAACTGAATTTTTCTGCAAACTAAACCTAAGATGGAGAAGAAAAACCAAACACAATTTCTAATGTTCGTTTTCAGGAGAAAGACTGCAGAGGTCTCTGATTTTTATTGGTGAACATGGAGTCAGGATGTGATGGTGATTTTATGGAATTTACAGAAACAATGCCCTGTCCTTGTATAATTTTTTTTCTGCGATTCATCAAAGGTTTTTGTCTTCCAGTATATGAGTGGTCACTTGTGATTTGTCCCCCAAAGGAGTAATTAGATCCAAAATGGAGCAGACAAAAGGCAGCTTGGCTCCAGATATCACACCCAAATTATTTGTCCAAGTTGGTACAACAATATTGCAGTTTGTAACACTCCATGAAGTTGCCGTGGGACTATGCACTGATTTACTCACTGCATTATTTAGGGGGAGAAAAATCAAATTAAATCACCAGCACAGGTTGTGTTTGTGCTCCCTGATGGACGGACCGGGCCAGGGTGTCACTGGTGCAAATGCCGTGGAGGGACCAGCAGAGACATGGCAAAGTGGTCCTTGAACTTCCCAGCTTTCAGGATTTTCTGGAAAGACTTTCCTTTGCATTGGCAAAGACTTCCTAACTCGGTCCCACTCTGACTTTGGCAGTTTGTTTCTCATCCCAAGTAGCCTCTGTAATCTATTATGATATATAGGCCAGTCTGATCCCCCCCTCGCTCCAGCCTATGTCCTCTTTCTATTTAGGAATTAATTATGATGCTATCTCATATAACTCATTAGTATCAATTAATTCTTCCCCTTTCATGATTTTATATAGCTAAATTAGATTGCCTCTTAGGAACTTAATAATCAGTATTGGACTCATTTAGACATATCTTTCTCCACCCAGTTTCACTTGGGCACTGGGTTGTGGTGGTGGGAAATGCCCCATCCCATCCAGGGGGGACAGCGCCACTGTACCCCATCTTCACCATGCCCACCAGCTCTGGCCTCACCTCACCCAAAATTCTGAATTCTAGCAGTCTTTTTGTATTATTATTATTTATTTATTTGGGGGCTGCATGAGAGGTTATTCTTGGTTTATCAGGGTGAATAAGAAATATCCAACTTCCAGCATTTGGCCAAACCATTGTGAATTCTTTTCCCTTTAAACTCACTACAGGGACAGGGAGAGAGTGGAGGGAGATGCTCGTTTTCCTCGTTCATCCTGGTGGGGTGTTAAGTTTGAAATCTCAGCGTTGCTGGAATTCACATGTCCGTATTTAACTGCTTCACTGCTTACTGGCACGTCGGATCCAGTCAGGGAAAAAAAGCAGGAATATGATTGAATATATCTGGCAGGACCTGATATTCCCACTCATTTTGAATCTGATCCAGCAGCAGCCAAGGCAATTAAATAACAAGTTTTTCTCTGGCGAAATGAGTTGCAAAATGCCCCCAGCTGCATGATGTAGGAAATACACCTTGATTTTATTAATTGCTGTGCCTGTACCTCACTGGGGCGCATCCAAGGTGGCTTCCCAGGATCCACATCATGTATTCCAAGGAACTGAGCCCAGGCTGGGGTGGGTTATCCCCCACTACGAGCCCGGGATGAGCCGCTGAGTGAGGGCTGTGGGCAGGGGGTGGTAAAAGGTGAGCGGATTTGCCTTGTTGGAAGCATCAAACATCCAACATCATCTGCCATCCTTGGGCAACACCACGCTCCAGGTGTTCCCATGACTGGCCAGGAGAGAGCTCAGGCTCAGCCTCCTGCTGAACAAAGGCCAGGCTTGGGTAGGTGCAGCTTAGCTTTAGTGAGGCAGCAAAATGCAGCCTAAAGAGAAGAATTTCAGGAGATCAGCTCGTGTGGCATCAGAGTTTCTCCATCATGGGCTGGAACTGAACCATCCCAGCAGCGTCACCAAACACCTGTGATCTGCTGTATCGTAACATAACCTCCAAGGAGTTGGAATTTTTTTAAAAAATTAATGATTTGAAAGAAAAATGGTGTTAGATCTAAGTTATTGCAGGCTGCAGCACACACGTGCCTGCACACGTGTGTGATGGACTTGGAGCAGCCTGGTCTAGGGCAAGGTGTCCCTGCCCATGGCAGGGGTGGAACTGGATGAGCTTTAAGGTTCCTTCCAACCCAAAGCATTCCATGATTCTGTGATAGTGCATCTCCTTTGCATCCCCTGGTACTGGAAAAACATGACCCAAAGAGGTCCCCCCACTCAGGAAAAAGCTGGGCATCACGACTTTTCCCGACAGCAGCTTTGGAAGAGCCCCAGATGGGCTGCTGGAAATGACTGTATTGATCCCAGATTTTACTGTTTCCATATTCAGTGCCAGATCAAACAACAGGGCTGGTGACAGGAGGGCTCTGCTGGGAAACAGAGATACACGAGGAGGTTTTAATAAGCAGCACGAGGAGCGTAATTGCTAAATCCCAATTCAGGAAGATATGGGTCAAGGGAAGGAAAAAGAAGGGTGGATTTCTGTGAAAGGAGAGGAAAAGTCAAAAAGCTGAGGCTCCCAGGATAACTTTATTTAGGGATACATTCGGGTTTGAAGCCTCCTGTGTCTCCCATCGCTCCCCCAGCATCCAGCTGCTCACCACCCTGCCCCAAGCACCCGCTTCAGGGGGATGGCAAGGGAAGAAAAAGAAGGAAAAATGAAAGAGGGGGGGAAAAAAATGAACCCAAAACTTAACTAGAAGGACAAAAAAATTTTTTTCAGAGAACCACAGGTCTGTTTCCCTCAAAATTTATGGAAAATTCAATCTTGTCCCCATTCAAGATGGTTTTCAAATATGATTTTCACTGAAAATGAGGGGAAATGTACTGTCTGATCTATCTTTTATTAATTTTTCCCTGAGAATGTCAGCTCATTCTCTGAAGGGGAGATTATTCCCATTATCAACAAATTTAACTGTTTTTGTTCAAATCTAAGAGCGTTTCTGAATTTGCACTTCCTTTGACTGATGATGGAGCTCTCCCCATTACTTAATTTATTTACATCCATGTATGCAATTATATTCCATAATCTGATTATGTGGTTTATATCTTTGTAGGGATGAGAATGCAGATTGTTGCATTTCTTTTTTATTATATGAGTTGTCAAGTTCTTTTTGGATGGAAATGAGAGTTTAGTACCACTGTGGTGAGAAGAGCATTAATTCCATCAGTTAACCAGACCTACCAAAATAGTGCTGGCTGCAAAATCAAGGAGCGTATTCTGCACCTGAATGATAAATTTCATTAATTAATTTCACTGATAAAGTTAATATGCAAAGGAGATATTATTATCAAAAGTAAAAAAAAAAATTAATAGGTGGTTTGTGATCATCACGTCCTTAAGATACTAAAACCCAGCAGATCTTATCCTTTCAAATTTTTTTTTTATTCACAGATAGGGAGAGGAAAACACATTTTCTGCTCTTCCAGCTCCCAATCATGTTTTCAGTTCTGAGTGAATTAGTCACTGACCTGAACCAGATGAATACATTGAAATGAAGAGAAAATCCCAACCCAACTCTGCCGCTGCCGAAATCGCTCTCACCAAGTTTGTCACTGCAAACTCTGGCTCCAGGTGCAGAGCGGGATCCTGCCAGCCCCGTCACCTGAACCACCTCGAGATGACCTCAGAAAGTGTCATCTGCCTAAAACTATTTTGCATTTAATCTGAATTGTTTATCAAAGTTATTCTTTTCCTTGGGCTCCTTCCCATGGCAGCCTCTGCACTGATCCAAACTGGTGGGTGAAATGCCCATCTCAGCCCCTGGCAGTGCCCAAGGCCAGGCTGGACAGGGCTTGGAGCAGCCTGGGACAGTGGAACGTGTCTGCCCATGGCAGGGGGTGGCACTGGGTGACCCCTCAGGTCCCTTCTAATCCAAACCATTCTGTGATTCTGTGGCATCAGAAGAATGCTGAATAAACCCTCCCCATCACACAGCTTGGGACAAAAAACTGTCCTGCTGATTATGCTCCCATAGGTTATTTTGTAATTCTTGGGGGCTGCACCTGGCCAGCAGGAGTAGATGTTTGCTTCTGGTAGCTGCTTTCCAGGATAATTAAAAAAAAAGAAATAAAAGAAAACCGAGTTTAAAATTATTTATTGCAGATTTCTTGTGTACATCAGTAATGTAAATGTAGCTAATTGTTCAACTGTATTTTTTTCTGTATTTATTACTTTTTGAGCCATTCCAGTTACTTGGTAGTGGCCTTTTACAACCACCAAAAGCAGAGCATTTTGGACATCTTTATGTGCAATACTCTGGAGAAGATTGGTCCAGGACACAATTTTTTGTTAAAAGTGCTGCTCTCAGTCTGTATTTTCCCTTGGCTCTGTCGTTCCTCAGGGCTGAGCTGCTCAAGGGCCTTCACCAATCCCTGGCTGGGGATGTGCAGCTCTGGAAAGGGACTGAGGTGGGCAAGCATGGCTTGTCTGGGACCTCTGTGAATTCTTACTTCAGCAGGTTTGGGCCAGTTAATCCTGGTTTAGAGCTCTAAAAGGTCTCCGAGTAGCTTTCCCATTAAAAAACCCCCACATTATTTATATTTATATTTTGCTAATTACTGATGTCCCTGGGCCCCTGCTGCTCAGGCTTTAACAGCTCCAGGGACTTGTTAAGATTTGTTAAAGAATCGTGAGGTTCATGGTCCTCACCTGTGGGCTTGGCTGCACCCCTGGGTGCCTCAGAGCCTCTGGCTGCTCCCTACCCACTGCTTGGCCCCTGCTGCTCTGTTCAGGCTGTGCTTAGGGGAGGAAGTAAGTGAGGAAATCAGGGAGGAGTCTTGGAAGTCATTGTAGAGACACTTGGGACACCACAGCATTTGTTGGATTCGTGACCTACTCTAAGATGAGACACAGGGATAAACCAAAAGGGTGAAGAACCATGGACTGAACTGGTCTGACCAAAGAGACTTGAGATGGTTATTGGAGGTTGTGTTATTATTATTACTATTATTGTTATTATTATTTATACTTATTACAGTTTCTTTTATGTCTGTGGACACAAGAGCCTGAGCCTAGAGCTGTCCTAAGGAGGAAAAGGGTCACTGGTCACTGGCACAGGGTGCCCAGAGCAGCTGTGGCTGCCCCTGGATCCCTGGCAGTGCCCAAGGCCAGGCTGGACACTGGGGCTTGGAGCAGCCTGGGACAGTGGGAGGTGTCCCTGCCCATGGCAGGGGTGGCACTGGGTGGGCTTTGAGGTCCCTCCCAACCCAAACAATTCCAGAGACACCCCAAGCACTTGCTCCCACGGCACAAGGAAGTCATTAAATACAACTTTATTGGGTTTCATTGTACAACTCTTTTTCACATCTTCCTCTTTTCTTCTCTCCATCTTCCCCTTGGTATTTCCATCCCGTGCTTCCTCGCAGATACAGGGCAACTCTTGGCTGACTGCGCTGCCCACACCAATCCAGCCTCAGTTTCCTTTTTTTCCACTTGATATTTCTATTTTAGACTTTACACAGTAGGAAATCTGTGACTTTTGTCTGGTTGAAGCAAAGTAGCTCTCACATAATTTCCTTGCACCCTCACCACCCCTGGTGGGTCTGTTCTGGGGGTAGTTGCTGTCTTTTGCTACGAAGTAGTTTCTCAAACAGCTTCATTTATTTCAAGATAAATGCAAACAAAGAGTCATATAACCAAAATCCTCTAAAAGCTCTGTGGGCACCAAAAATGTACCATTTTGTGGCTAATTAACTTCATCCTTTAATTCATGATGTCCTTTCAGTAATAGCACCAAGTCAACAAAGAGAAAACAAAACTATTAATTGCAACTGTTGCCTTTTTTAAATGTTTAAGAAATAAAATGTTGAAGAAATAAAATAGAATCATGGCTGCATCACCTCTGTCACTGTCATATTCCAACCAGCCAAAGTGCTCCAGTGATGTCACCAGCTGAAATGGGGTCCCAGACCAGGAGGTCTCAGCTCCTCCACCAGTTAATTTCGACCTGAGCACTGAGAAATTATATTTGATCTTTTTATCTAACAATGAAATTTAGCATTATGTATGAGAAAGGGAAATGGCTTGGGTTTCATTATTTGATTTCCACAATTTTAAGTTCTAGGACAGCTCATGTAATTACAACTTTAGTATGTTGTGAAGTACCTGGGTGTAGATAGAGTTTGGAATGATACCAGCAACTTTCTAAAACTTTTTATGACTTGTGGGGCTTTAGGAACGTTCCTCCTTTGTATGCTTTAGTTTAGAGGTTGTTTGCATGCCCTGACTCCAGACTGGGTGCTTTCTCTTCCCATTCCTGTAAAACTTAGGGCACTACATTGAACAACGACAAGCGGCCAAAAAAAAAAAAAATCAATTTGTAATCTGATTTGAGGGTTTTGATTTCCTCTGATGAGTTTCAATTTCATTAAAAGCAACCTTATTCGCACATAAAAGAACTCCTTGAAGGGTAAAGCGGGGAATTGTCTCAAAGAGTATAAAGAATCCGCGCTCTTTTGTGCAGTTTATTCAGGGCATTAATTGTGGGGTCCGGCGGGCGGTGTGGGCTGGCAGATGCACCATTATCGGCGCCGCGATCTGCGCGAGGAGGGAGGCGCAGCACAAGGCTCACATTCAGAAACCACCGCGGGCCGTATTGACACCTCAGTTATCAACAGCCCTTATTATCTGCTTAGCGGCGGATCGCAGCCCGCCGGTGACATAATAAGCTACAAATCACTGGTGGGGCCTTTCTGCATTCTCCTAATTGTGTGTATTCTCTGGAAAAAAATTATCGCCGGGCCTCTTGTCTTGATGAGAAATTGACATTTTCTGGCGGAGCCTGGCGAGGACTATGTGGGGAGATAAGACTTATAGTTGTTTTAAAGGAGTGCAGCCATTCTTTCAGAGGCCTCTTTATTGCTCTAGTTGACCCACTTGATGAGTATGGATTTCATGAGGTCTTTTTCAGCATTTGAACTATAAAAGGTTCAGAATGACACCACCCCTTATAGACAAAAGATAACCTTGCCCTTTGAATATATTGATTCTTTATTAACTAGGCTGTTTAATGCAATGAAATGAGGCATTAGATTGAAGCCTATTTCAAGTGCTTTGAATAATCTTTAAAAGCTTGAAAGACTTTTAAAAGCTGCTCTGCAATAATTGGCGTGTACTTTTAGAGACTCTTATTCCTTCGTTTTGATTAAGGAATTTTTATCATCTTCCTATGTCTAAACTCACTGTGGGCTGACACAACATATTTCCTCAGCAGGGCTCTTACCCAGATGTGTCGTAGGTGGTGGATTGCTCTAGGAATTGTCATATGTGGGTTTTCTCCTTTTGTATTTTCCTTGCATTGAAAGTTAGAGGAACCATTTAGATGCTCATTATTCAAAGCTTTGAAATAAAACTAAAAGGAAAAGCGCCAGTAGGCATCGTGCAGACTTTCATCCCTAAAATCCAGCTTATTTTTAGTGGGATGCATCTGATTATGCTGCTGTTTAAACACGATACACAGACACACACTCAGAGTGGAACAGTTTTCAATGCATCATAATAATAATAATAATAATAATAATACAAAGTGCTCTGCAGCTTTAACACCTGTTTTCATCAAATGTGTTTTCATCAGACATGAAAACTATGGAAATACTGGAGAAGAAAGGAAACATGGTAAAAATCCTGCTTTTCCTTCTTTGTAGGTTGTGACTACAGTGAGATTCACCTTCTCCTCACTCCATCCCTTAGGCAGGGGCAGCCGAGGAGGGGCTGGGACACACAGAGCGTCCTTTGGCACTGCATCCTCATGCACCACTACATCCATTTACTTTGGAGCTCCGAGTTTCTCAGTGCCTTCTCAAAGTTGTCAGCAGCCCTCTGATTAATGACCGGATCAAACTCCATAACAAACTCCCTGTTTTACCACCACAGGCGCTTACATTCCTCTGCCAGACCCGTATTCCTGTGGAAATACCCTTTTTTTCGGTGGTGCTGGTCGCACACAAGGATACAGGGGCACATTTGGGGTCTGAGGTGGGGAACTCAGACCTGCACATCAGTCAAAGCTTTGCAATTCTGACTCGGAGGTGGAGTTGTGCCCACCTCAGTATAAATATATTTTTGTACCCATTCTATGTGCATTGCACATATTGTGGCCCAGAGGATGAGATATTTGTGCTCAGTATTATAATTAACCAAAGCATTTGCTTCCTTATCAGCAGTTAAGAGAGGAGCACGTCGACCTTCAGTGTCAAACCACCACATGGAAAACTTGGGTCGTGCTTTGTTTGAAATAACTTTTCCTGTTTACAGACCTTTACAATATGATATTAAAATAGTAAAAAAAAAAAACCACCCAAATCTATTGTTACCTTTATGTTACAAAAAAGGTGCCTGAAGTGCACAGTTTTAGTTAAATAAGAAAAATAGATATTCTGCTGTTATCTTCACAAAAAGTGAGCAGTTTTGGATAAATACTTCACCAAGGCTGAGCAACAAGTGATTGCCCCTGCAGGGCAGAGATCTCCTTCCTTATCCTCCTCCCAGGGAATTGGAAAGACCACGTCAAGGATTTGGGCTTTTTCATAACAAAGGAATAAAAATTCTGATATTTAGAAATGAAACCCCCAGTGTTGCATTTTTTCGTTTGGTGTTTAGTCACTTTTTTTAATAATCAAACCAGATAAAATTACTAAAAATGAAATTCACAGACAAGAAATACTTTAATTAAATATTGTGTAAAATGAACATTTTTTTATACAGTTAAATATATGAAAAAATGTACAGATAAAACAATCTTATTGTAGGGTCTTTAACAGTAAAATCTACCATTTAGTGAAGCTTTCCGTCTGGAGACAATGAAGCGATGAGTGCATTGACTAATTAATCTAAAACACAAACAGATTGCATTTATGAAGGAACTTGCAGACTTTCTTAACATGTACACGTGACCTCTTTTTTTATTTTTTTTTAGAGCAAAACCTTACTTAGACAAAATATAATGGAGGCAATTCAGTTCCAAAGTGACTTCTCAGGCTTTCCCACCCAGCCAAGCCTTGGCTGTGCTCACAGAGCTGTGCTACGCTGAACCTTTCTTCTAAACCCTTTCAGAAAAGCTTGACTAAAATGTGTATTTTTTTTTTTTGCCCAGAAATAAAAAAAAATTAAAATAATTTTTAAAAAATTAATAATAATAATTTTAAAAATGATCCCTCCTTTTTTTGGTTAAAAGGTGAATTCTGCTGCAGTTTGCAATGTGTTTTGCAGTGCTGCGCTGGCAAAGGGTTTAGTGCAAAGTAAAAATAAAAACAACTCCACGTTTCTCTCGCTGGATTTGGCACTGAGAGCCACGGAATACGATGGAGGTCATTCCAGTTTAAAAAGTACAGTCAGCTACGGGTCGATTACAAAAAGTTCCCTAAAAAAAACCCCAAGAAACCTAAATAAACAACTCCCAGACGTTAAAAATGCGGTGTGAGCCTGATTTCACGCGAAACCTTTCCCGGTTTTGAGCAGGGCAGGGTTTGGGAGAATGCAGAGTGCAGCAGAAAACCGACACATAAAGGAGTGGCAGAATTGTACACCAGGATTGTGCTTTTTTTTCCCCTTATTTTTTACACCAGAAATCATCCAAATGAAGTCGTGATTAACAATTGTGGTGTAAGCCTGTGATAAAACAGCACAAAAGTTCTTCAAAGAAGTTCACTTTTAAGGCATCAGAGAAGTTCATGTGGCAAACATTTTAATTAAAACATCAGAAGTGAATTTATTTTTAAACTTTAGGCCTCTGAATTTTTCCAGTAAACACAGTTCAGCTATGTGGCAAAGTCATGGGTGGCAGCTAAAAATGACTTTTTACAATCTTAAAAAAAAAAAATTAAAAATAAGATTAAAAAAAAAAGAAAACAAACAAACAAACAGAAAAAAAGGAAATAAAAAATGCAACCACAAAATAGATTCATCTTTTCTGTGGCTGTATCACATGCACATATTCTACTAGTATTCATTACAGCCATGTGGCACAATTTTGATTTGACTATACAACAAACAACTTTTTCTTTCAAAATTATTTGTTCTGATAACTTAAAAATAATATAAAAATAAACAATGAATTTGAATTTTTGAAAAAAAAAGAAAAAAAAAGAAGGATGGAAAGGCTAAACAATAGCAACCTTATGAAGTACAAATGAAATGCACGGACACCGATTTATTTAAAAGAAAAACATGAAGGCAACGGTTCTTGGCTTAATGCTATTTTCAGCATCACGATACCAGGCCAGGACAAAAACCAATACATACAAGAACATAAAAAAAAATGATGAAAAGCAATATACAAAATTTCAAAGATAAATACAATATTTATAGTTGATATGTTACAAAATAAATTCCCTTAGTGACTGCAAGTGTTTATGTGAAAGAAAGTGTTGCAATGGATAAGACTATTTTATTCCTTATAGCCTTCATAAGGAATAAAATCTGCTTTTTTTTGTCTAAATATTTAAGTGGATCTGAAAAAAATTCAAGACAAGTGTATAAATATTTAGCTACAACTTTGGCAAAATCACAAAAGTCTACAATTTTATAACCACATACAAAACACATTAGGGAAGAAGGATCTAGAAGTCAAAAGGACAATTTTCTGGTACAAGAAACATAGACTTCACAGTAGCCTAAAATGCAATAGTATACAGTGCTAGCAAAAGTTGAAAAAATGTTGCAGATCACACTTGCTTAACAGGAAGCTCTAGCAGTGGAAGTATATTTTTTTCATTTTTTTAAACCAACAGACAGTAGCAATTTCTTTTTTTTTTTCTCTGTCAGTGTGCTTGTTGAAGGCAAGAGAATTCAATATCAAAGTTACAATTTCTAACTACAATAAGTTACAAAGTTCCATTTCATTAAGATGAAGTTAAGCAACGATAAACCCCCCCGCGCCCGCCCCCACGCCCCGGTTTTTTGTGTGGTTTTTTTTCCTAATCATATATTCATCCTTTTTTTTTTTATTATTCTTTTTTTTTCCAGTTTGATGGCTCATAACCTCCTTGGCCCCCTTTTTTTTTTTCCACCACAAAAAAATATTTCACATTATAGAGATACACAACCATTGTGAATCTAGTTATGAGTACAGAAAAATGTTCGGAGGCATTTTTCATCAGTGTTTCATGATAATCAAAATGGTGCATCCACAAAGTTTCTCCCAACACATAGCAAGTACTAGACATAGCCAAGACGTAATCAGAAACTTTATACAAAATAGGCGTCGCTTTTTCCTTATTCTCCAGGACTGAGAAATGTGAAAATATGAGAAAAATTCAGTCAATAAAATGGAATTGTTCATGAAGAAGTAGGTTGTTTGCATGTAGATTCTTAATAGTTTAAATAAAATCTTTAAACAAAGTCTTTTTTTTTCTTTTTTTTGTGGGGGGTTTTTTTTGTGGGTTTTTTGTTTGTTTTTTTTTTTTCCTGTAGCATTTCGATTTGTTGCTGATTCTGCGTGAAGATACTGCTTCCATCAGCATGTCTTAATATACTAAACTTGTCCCCTAAGCCCATCCTCTGCAGCTTGGTGCTACGGTAGGTAAACAAAAGTGACTTTACATTGGCGGGACTACAAGCCCGGACATGGCTAAAAGAAAAAAGAGAAGAAAAGGAGCTGTTATTGGCACGCTGGGCTGAGGCACGTCGGGTTCAGAGCCGCCGCGGACGGGATGGGGCGGGAGGATGCAGAGCCGGGCTCCTCTCGGCATCCCCACAGCAAGGACCACGGACACTTCCCCCAGCAAAACACACCCCAGAGGGCCTCTCCTCGAGAAAGGAGCTCTGTGGGCAGAACACCCCAAGTTCCCCAGGCTCAAGCTCTCTCCAGGCTCCTGACAACTCCTCTGGCTGTATCAGCATCCCTTGGGGACATCCCCACCAATCACCACTTCATGCCCTGGGCAGAAAACCTCCTTTTCCACTATTCTGCTTCATGATAAAAGCAGGACTGAGCAAACCAAGGACTCTCCAAGACAAAAACCAAGAACTCTAAACCTTCTCCCAACCCTAGAGATCAAACACCATAAAAAGACGTGATATCAGTACCCCTGACCAGCCATATCCGGGGGTTTTTTAACAGATAAAGACTGAAATGACAACAACCACCACTTTTTTTCTAGTTAACTCTTTGCTAGAAGCATAATTTAGACAGTCTTTAATTTTAGTGTTGTTTAATTTTTGCCATAATGATATTTCTCATTAATTTATGTACAACAGATATTAATAAATTTGTTCGTGTAGCGATGTGAACTTCAATTTCTCAGTTCATTAATTTCAACAATATTAATTTATTTCAGATTCGCTGTTGCAGCTTTACGGTTTGGAAGAGCTGGGTCTGTACACATTTCATAGGTAACACAACCTGACCAGCGTTGCTCCAGTGGCTGCACCCGGAGCAGCCCCTGGTCCTGCCAGAGCCTTCTGTGAGTTTGGATGGGGTTAAATCTCTCTAAAACACAGCTCAGGTGGTGCTCTTGAAACAGGATAAAGTCTTCCAACTCTGCCACTTTTCTCCCCAATTAAACATGTCAAATATGTCAAAATCAAAATGGAAGTTATAATTTTGCAACATTTATAATAATGAATGTTTTAAACTGAATCAGCAACAAAGTTATAGAATTTAACTGGAGAATAGTGGCTTTATTGGCAGAGAGCCTTTCTACCCAAAATACTCAGTTTCCTTATCATGTTTTCAGAGAACCAGAAAAACATTTAGGTTGGAAAATATCTGCAAGATCACCAAGTCCAAGCTGTGCCCCATCCCCACCTTGTCCCCAGCCCAGAGCTCTGAGTGCCACCTCCAGGCCTTCCTGGGACACCTCCAGGGATGGGCACTCCAAACCTCCCTGGGCAGCCCCTGCCAAGGCCTGAGCACCCTCAAAAACCCTTAAAAACAGCCCTTCACTAAATCTCTGATCAGCCCGGGCCAGCAGGTGACCTCACCCTGTGTTTGGACCTGCCAAACCCCTACTCTTGGTGTGGCTCCTCCCGTGGCATTCAGCCAGCAGCAAATCTGTCACCGTGCCAGTCTGGTTATCTGGGGTGCACCTGACCTGGGGGGTGCAGGAGATTGTTTTAAGGAATGTTTATCATGGAATCACAGAATCATTAGTTTGGGAAAGACCTTTAAGGTCATCAAGTCCAACATCAACCAGCACTGTCGTGGTTCACCACTAAGCCATGTCCTCAAGTGTCTCACGCTGCAATTCAAGGGTCAGCTGCCCCTGGATCCCTGGAAGTGTCCAAGGCCAGGCTGGACATTGGGGCTTGGAACACCCTGGGATGGTGCAAGGTGTCCCTGCCCAAGACATGGGATGGAATGGGATGGGCTTTAAGGTCCCTCCAACCCAAACCATGCTGTGATTCTGCTGTGTGAAAATTTAGTACAATATGTGCCATATTTTTCTGGGGGGAAAGAAAAAAGATCTCAATTCTTTAATTTAACCATTTTTATTGAACTTTCTTTGTGGCACAGTCAGAGGTGGGGTGCAAGGCTGATGCTCCAGACATGTATTTCACAATTTATTTTAGTAGCAATCTTTGACAATTGTGAATTTCTACAGTGAGCTTCCTGCTGTGCAAATTGATACCAAATGCCTTCTTAAAGAAAAATGAGCTAGTGAGTTTTTTAATAATAATTTTAATACTTTCATCTGGAGGAAGACCAGAAAATTAAGCAGGATGCAATTTTAAAAGAATATAGAGAGCCTTTTGCTCTGCATTACAGTCCTATAACCAGAGAGCAATATCTTTCACAATCTATAGAAAGTAAATTACGATTGAAAACCAAATTTTGAGCACATATTGTACTTCCAACTTTGCAGAGAGCCAGTAGTCTCTCACTAAAAAATTTCTTTCCTACGTTTAATGTTCATTGTTTTAAACAGGAAAAGGCTCTCTGCCCTAAGGAACGCACATGCTAGATCCTGCTCTTAAAAAAATCGTGTGAGTACTTGACTTTCTGGTCATAGACTATGGAGGTCACGCAGAGTCAACAAGATTGTGGCTTTTTGGATACGGCCCAAAAGCCCTTTTTTGTAGGCTTACTCACAGGAGTGAGTCAGGCCCTGGGGACAGCAGAGAGAGAGGTGTCTCCTCCAAGAGCAGCAGCTTCTGAGTGCTGACCCTCCTCAGGCACCGGCTGGCTGACGATGGACGTGCAGCTGGCATGGGTGCAGCAAGGGCGAGGAGTGAACATCAGCCCTGGCTGGCATCGCCCCCACCCTGACCTCTCTGAGATCTCCCCAGGTCGTCTTTTTTACTCTTAACCTCTGTCTTCATCATTGAATCATAAAATCCCAGAATGGTTGGGATTGGAAGGGATTTTAGGACCATCTAGTTCCAAGCCCCTGCCACAAGCAGGGACACCTTCCACTAGAAGGTGTCTTGGATCTCTTTACAAAAAAGGTGTCACCTACAGACCTCTCCATCTTCACCCTTGGGCAGTAGGTCCTACAGCACAGAGAGGGTTTTGGGGTTGTGCTTACAGGCAGCAACATCTTGCTTCTGGTGTGGTGGGCTCGGGTGGTCCTGATGCTCAGGGTGACATCAGCACAAGCCAGAAGTCAGAGCAGCTCAACTTCTATTTAATTCTTTGTTAGGAGACAAAGCATCCACACGAGGTCCAGCTGGAGCTGCTTAGTTCTGCTGCTCTCACCGTCTTAAATGTACCTCAAGCAGCAATTTTCCACACAGAGATACCCTACAGTGGTTTACCCACCAAGGATGGGGTAATTAACCCCCAAATCTCTGCAAAAGGACCACCCTTGACTGAATTCTTATCCATTCTTATCCAAGTCCCTCCTTATCCATAAACTGCAGGATTTCCCTCTGATACAACACCAGTGACCACGAGCTCTGACTGCCCTCTTGGCTTGACTGAATGTGGCCATTCCGGACAGTGCCAACCCCCAGCTGTCACTCAGCTCCTTCACATCCTGCTCTATAATGAGTCTCTGTACTTGAAGATCACCAAAAAAACTTCAGCTGCATTGGACTGCAGCTCTCAAATTCCAGATTTTAATTTAATGTAGAAAATGTGCTGATCAGAAAACTCTCAAGGTGATTGTACAGAGTCCAGAAAGCAACTAATTAAACCTTAAAAAGAGTTCCATGTCAACAAATGACTGAGAAAACAGGAAGAAAGAAGCAAAAACTTCCTAATGAACTCTACGTATCAAATGCAGTGTAAATAAGTACCAACACAGGAGCATTGGTGGCTTTTCTTGATGATGTCTCATGAAGGAAGGAGCTGACAAACTCATCCTGTCCTGCCTCTCAGCTCTGGCTGCAGCTCAGCAGAGGCTGAGATCTGTGAGGAGCACTGGGGGAAGCACCGTCAGTCTGAGGCCTTTTGTGAGTTCAGTCTGAATTGACTCAAAGCTTTGGGTGGAAAAAGGGATGGTGCCTCTGCTGGGATGCTGAAGGAACTCAGAGAGGACTCCTGGGTGAGGGAGCTGAGGTGGTGATGAGGCCCTGGCACAGGGAAAGCTGTGGCTGCCCCTGGATCCCTGGAAGTGTCCAAGGCCAGGTTGGACAGGGCTTGGAGCAACCTGGGGCAGTGGGAGGTGTCCCTGCCCTAAATTGGAACTAGATGGTCTTTAAGGTCCCTTCCAACCCAAACCATTCCAAACCATTCCAGGATTCTATGATTCCATGTCAGTTCCCTAACTCCCACAATACTGAGCATCACCTCGTGGTGCTGTCTACTTTGCATAAATTATCCAATTTTTTTGCCACAAGGCCAGAAGTCGCTGCTCTAATTACCAGACCAGAAGGACATTCTGCCTGTTTCTCTGGGTCATTCTGCTCAACACAAAATAATTCAGGGTCAGCTGACAGAGGAAAATTGACTTTTAAAAAATTTATTTAATTATTTATTTATCTATTTATTATCTATTTATTTTCAACTCTTCATTTTCAGTTCAGCTGCTGATCCAAAACACAAAATGATGACACCAGGTCTGCTGCTTGGATTGCAGCATGTGAAAATCTGGGGCTGAAGGCATCGTTAGGTCTTCACTGGGCTCTCTGGGCACGAAAAAAGCTTAGTGCAAAGCAAGGATGGGCTCAGCTGAAGAGCTAAACTCATGACCTATTTAACAGAATCGGTATTGGCTGATTCCAAGTCATCTTCTGAACTTTATACAGAAAGCATTTTGTACCTGAGGGTGGAGGTGTGCAGTCGCTGGGGGGTTGGGGAGGTGCTAAGGGACATTGGGTGCTCAGTGCTGGCATTCAGCCCTCCCAGCTCTCCTTCAAACCCCACTCTGAGGTGATCTAGAGCTCTGAAGTAAAGAGCTCTGAAAAACACAAAACCTTGAGTATCTGAAAGCCCTGATTCACATCCTGATATTAGAGAAATTCAGGTAATTCTAATTTAGATCTTTATCTAATTGTGTTTTTCAGAGTATATCAAAATCAATTAGTTGAAATAAATACAGAAATATTTGCTACAGAAGAGCTGCCTCACATCTAAGCCATGTGTTACCACATCTATATTATTATTTTATTTTTTATTCATTTTATTATTTTTGTCTATTATTTTATGTTTATTATTTTTATTTTATTTTTATTATCTTATTTTTCCTTTTTTTCTATTATTTTATTTAAGCTTTTACTTTTCCTACCAGCGTCTTCTTATAAAAAGAGGAAAGTAGGACACTGGATTATTTTATGAATGGATTATCTTTTCTAAGAATATGGATATAGTTTTCTACTTACAGTAGTAACACAGCGAAGCTTCCACTAAAGAAATACACAAAAAACTGTTAATTTAATTATCCTTTCCTTTAATATTCATGCCACAATGAGTTTGTGTGTCTGGATTCTTAGCTCTTTGTTGACCTGAGTGCATAACAAGGTCTCAGATGGTTTTTTTGGGCCAAGAAGTTAATAGCAAGCTACAGGAAGATTCATTTTGACATCCTGGATGTGGGGTGGACAAGCAGCTCTGTGGGATTGGGATGATGTCTCTCCAAAGTGCCTTCAGCACCCCACAAAACGCAGGTGTCCAGAATCAGTCTGGGAAATTAAAATATTGCTCATCTGTGAGTGCTGGTTGGATTATGGATGTCATGGTGATACAAAGAATAAATAATCCTGTGCTGCTGCTGCTTCTTAACTGAGGAAGTCAAGAGGAGTGACGACCTCCGGGATGAGTGTCCTCAACCCTGCCTGGTTTCAATGGGATCTGAAGTGCTTCAATTTACTGCACCAGCGGCAAACAAACCTTCCCAATGATTCTAATGCACCTTCAGTCTCACATTCTACATGTCAAAATACCCCCTAAAAGTGGCAAAACAGGCCATGAGTCTTCTTTTTTAGGGTGACTTCTTTCTTTGGATTTCTGCTCTCACGTTCTGTCATAATTCCTCCTTCCTCACCCCCAACAGGTGACCACAGACATTCTGCCACTGACTTACCAGCTGTTCTTTGCATTACCCACATGAAATCACATGAATTAAATTAAAAAAAAAAAAAGGTAAAATATTAAAATTGCCTGCCCTAATTAAAATATTTAGTTCATTTAGGGATGTAACCACTCCAACACCACAGTAAGAGCTGGGACCACCAGAGCATGCAAACCACTGCGTGCAGGGCTGCCTAGTGCAGGGGAGTTTAGTCCACTGAGTAAAGCTTAACCCGACTTATAGTAACTTAACATATTTAAAATCAGTACTGCACCCTGTATAAAGTGAGGAAATCACACCATGTCCTGCCAGAACACCGCTGGGTTTAAACATCCACAGAAATGTGTTCAGAAAACATATAAACACCAGGAGTACACAAACCCTCCAAGAGGCATTCAGGGATACAGTCTTCCCTTAAAATTTAAGGCACAAAATCCTAAGGGAAAATGCCAGAAAAACAACTGGTGTTTTCTCTAATGCAAGTATCGAAAATGAACTAAAAACCTGAAAATCTCAGCAGACCGTTCACGCTACCCTATTTCTCCCCCTGCTTTTTCATCGCTACGAGAGCACCAAAAAAAACCCAGCCAGGTACCTTTCTCCCCGAGAAAAAAGCACCAAAAAAAAAAAAAAGAAAAAGAAGCAACAGAGAGAAAATTGAGAGAGATCCGGCTCACCTTGAAGTCCATTTCCATTTGCACTGGTGCAAGATGGTGGAGGAGAGGCTTGGGGCCTGACAACAGGAGCGAAGGCGCTCTTTTGTTTCACTGCAGAGATGACATTGGCAGGTGAGAATGAGAAAATGCCGTGTGTACTGCTACAGTTTGAAGGGAGGGTGACCGAAGAGGCTGCCATGGTAGGGCTTGACGGCACTACTGCAATAAAGCAAAAATAATCAGGACTCAGATTGAGGTTTTCACGGCAAACACGGAAAAAGAGAGTGATAGGGCCTTGCCTCTTAAAATATATATAGAGATATATATATATAAAAAAAATATATATAAAAAAATAAAAATGAAATGCCTTGGCTTGGCCACTCTCTGGATAACAGGCAAACTCTTTTGTGTTGGACTTTTGTTACGAATTGCGCAGTCCAATTTTTATTTTGGTTTTTTTATTTTGTATTGTTTTGTTTCGTTTGTTCTTTTTTTTTTTTTTTTCTTC
>VWZW01000639.1:109324-111759 GCA_013397115.1 Edolisoma coerulescens | reverse complement strand
CCAAGGTCCCTTCCCCCCGAAAAAAAAAGACCAAAAAAAAAAAAAAAGAAAAAGAAGCAACAGAGAGAAAATTGAGAGAGATCCGGCTCACCTTGAAGTCCATTTCCATTTGCACTGGTGCAAGATGGTGGAGGAGAGGCTTGGGGCCTGACAACAGGAGCGAAGGCGCTCTTTTGTTTCACTGCAGAGATGACATTGGCAGGTGAGAATGAGAAAATGCCGTGTGTACTGCTACAGTTTGAAGGGAGGGTGACCGAAGAGGCTGCCATGGTAGGGCTTGACGGCACTACTGCAATAAAGCAAAAATAATCAGGACTCAGATTGAGGTTTTCACGGCAAACACGGAAAAAGAGAGTGATAGGGCCTTGCCTCTTAAAATATATATAGAGATATATATATATAAAAAAAATATATATAAAAAAATAAAAATGAAATGCCTTGGCTTGGCCACTCTCTGGATAACAGGCAAACTCTTTTGTGTTGGACTTTTGTTACGAATTGCGCAGTCCAATTTTTATTTTGGTTTTTTTATTTTGTTTTGTTTTGTTTCGTTTGTTCTTTTTTTTTTTTTTTTTCTCTATCTGAGATTGTATTCTGGCACAAACAGATCAATTTATTATTTTCATTTTTACGTCCAGCCTCCAGAGTCACCCCTCCTTTTATCCAGTAGCTGACAATAGAGGAAATCAAAACAATGCAAGGAGTTGATTTTGTAGTAAATATGAATCTATATGATGATGTGTTACCAAAAATAGACACTTACTGCCGTAAGGAGAGTTAGCTGAGGAGCCATTAAGAAATCCAGGGGAACCTGGTACACCTAGATTGGGCATGCCGGCATTGCCATATCCATTCATGCTATTGCTGACTGTGTTGTAATTGGACTGCTGAGGAGTACTGCTGGGAACATATCCTCGCGGGGAAACACTGCTTGTGTTGCGACTGTAACCTACTGTGTTAGAAACCCCCCCACCCCAAAAAAATAATGTTATTTTATAAGATAGACTTAGGGCTGGGGGGTTTCCTCATGCAGCATATATTACACAGTTTTAATTGATTGCACAGCTTTGCTCTGAGTTGTCTCTCACTGCCCTATCAACTCTTGCAGCTTGAGATAACCTTATCACGCCAACCCTACTTAAATCATCCGCGAGCACTCTATGTTGTCTCTCCTCTTAGCACAGACAGCCAACAAAAGCTCTCTTCGATCCAGCTGTGTCAGGTGCCTTCACGTTTGTCTTTAGGAGCAATTATCAACAGGCTCGAGTCCCGCTTTGTACCAACACACTGCGTGAACTTTCAGCCTCTCCACACCTTCAAATGCCAGAGCTGACAAGAAAAACTTTTTTGTTGCGGTGATTTACTTTAAAAGGCTGTTTTGGGGTCTTCATTTTGTGATTGATATTTTTATGCTAACAACAAGCTTTCGTAAGGTGTAGCCATCAGTGGAAACTAATTCAAGAGCAAGTACAGAATTTTATAAGGCTTATTAGCTTGGAAACGCATTAAAAGACAATCTTTTTAGAAGAGGAAACATAGCGGAATCAGGATTTTAAACAACAATTTGTTCCTATCTGAGCAATCAATTTAATAATTACGTTGCAAGCAAAAAAAAAATATGCGTTTGAACATATCTAATAATCCTGTTTCCCTCCTTTCATTAGTATCAAAATTAATTTTAAATGCAATATGGTACATGCATTTTCAATTACAACAGGTAAATTAAATCAACTATTACTTTTATTAGTAACATATATGTCACACATGCCTACAAACAAAGTATTTTAAAATCACAGACATCAAATTAGATTTATCTGTGTAAATATTCCAAAACCAGGTGGAGGTACCTAGACATAATTATTTTATAACCCAACCATATACACTGGATATTTACTGCGAATAACAAAGAGCTTTCTACACTTTGCCAATTTTAGTTTTTTTCCCCCACTGGAGATGCTTTATGATAACAGCAAACAAAAGAATAGGGAGAATTAAATATTACAAGAAAGTTAAAGACGGCATTTCATTCCGCGCTCAGACACACGGCTACAGGGACAGAGAGAGGTAGGACACGGCGGAGACACCAGCTCGCACGGACAGGCCGAAAGCAGCCAACAAGGTGAAGGATTAACCCTTGAAATCCCACCTACCTTGGTCATTGGCTTGCGATGTTTCGGAAACATTGACGGCGAGCTGGCTGCTGAAGGAGTTCACGCCCATCATGCCGGTGTGGGCGGGAGTGTTGGCTAGAGTGGGGATCTGGTTGTGGTTGCGGGGCACGCTGTACAACGCCTCAGCAATGTCAGCTGCTCGTTTCAGGATTATTTCCTAGAGAGACACGAAATAAGCACTGACAACTCAGATTTGTGCAGATGCTCAAAGTCTCAGTAGCACTAAAATTTACCGAAGAGATTCACGTGAAATCATAGTGAAGG
>VWZW01000639.1:101824-104324 GCA_013397115.1 Edolisoma coerulescens | reverse complement strand
TAACAAAAAACTCCAGTGTCACAAGTCCCAGGCTCCAACCCTCCAAAGGCAAGTTTAACCTTCTGGACAGGTGTGGAGCTGCTGATTCACAACCACTGCCATTGTAGGTGTTAAAAATTACAGGTGTGTAGCTAAGCTTTTGCTGGATTGAGGGTGTCTCCAAAGTTTTGTCTCAAATGTCCCCCCAAATTCCAAAACAGCACTGGTTTAAGGAGACCACCGTGAATCTTCCATTAATTTATTTTCAGAAGGCTGATGATGGAAATGGCTGCATGTTTACATGGACTTTTAGACCGAGGGTGATAACAGAACTCATGTATGCATATAAATATATACGGATATGTATATCTCACATATTTATATATAGAAAGTGATATCATTAATACCTATATCAACCCAAAGGCTGCAATGCTGGCAGCAAGAACCCTATGGGTGATGATATGAATCAAGGCTCCAGTTCTTCTGGAGGAGCAAACTTGTTCTTGCTGGAGCTCAACCCCCAGGAGCAAAATCCCCCTCAATGAAACACAGTTTAAAAATCTTCCGTTCTGCCTCCAATTCTTGTGACAGTGAATATCTGATATGAGTTGCTGGCATGCACACAAATTAAAAGAGAGACCTAATGATATTGCTTATGTTCATGCTGAGCATTAAAAGGTAATGTCTAAAAGGTTTTATTGTGTTAATAAAACTCAGAGGTGGTCAAGACTTGATGCACACAGGAACAGAATACAAAATAATCAGTCATAATGTTACGACTTCATTTTTCATTTGTGTTTTCAAGTTTGCCTTGAAAATCAGAGATTGCGCTGAAGGAAAAAAGACAATATTATATCAAAGAAAAAGCGAAAATTATAAGCATGACTTATCTTTAATGTTTTACATCAAAATGAAATTTCTGTGATACGTGTCATGTGCATAAACAACACAGGCAGCTTTTGTCTTTGTTGAATTTAAATGAAAAGTCCCTCTAGATATTAATATGTGGACTTCATTTGTTAGCCTGCTAAGTCAGGGACTTATAACAAAAGCTTTGTAAACAAAAGATTAAACTGAATCGAGCTTTAGAAAATGAAAGGAAAACAAGAGTCAAATAATCACAGATCAGAGTGGGGCTGCTTAGATTGAAATCACTACAAGCTACTGGAGTGGAAAATGTTTAATTGAACTATTTCATTACGCAGGAAGTTTATGTCCCTCTTGTAGAATCCAAAATATTTGTATCAGAAAATCCATTCTCCTTCTTTAAAATACTCTCCTGCAAGTATCAGGTGCGATCTTAAAAACTGTCGATTAACTTAATGGCAAAGAATTAATGTGGAAAAGGGGTCAAATCTAAGAGTGCAGGTTGCTTTTCTGCAGCTTGATGTACCTACCCAAGAAGTTGCTCAGCTGGAGTTCGTGCGTGGCGTTATTTTACAGGTGATAAGCAGCCTAAGGCATCGCTTAGCAACACGTATTTAATTAGAAAAAATAAACAGATGCTTTTTTTGACTCTTCACTAACCTTTGGTAACCTTTCGGGATCACCTGGATGTCGTGGAATAACTTTCTGCAACCTCTGGAAGCCATAATCTATGGTGGGTTCGTTAAGCGCTGGAACACAAACAGATGAGGCGATTTAAGCGGAGGGGTTTTATAAAGATACACATCCCAACAACTGCTCGTGAGCACAGATTTACACCCCATGTGCAATTTTCCCCTCAGACCTTATCCCGGCCACAAACCTCATTTTACAACCTGTCCTGAGGAAGAGATTTTTATTTTTTTTCCCCCTTCACAAAGCAATGATTACTTCTACTTATAATTAGGCTGGAAAATAGTCAAAGGGTTATCCAATATATTGCAAAAATGATAGCGCAGTAACAAAGTTACAGGTCTTGAGGCCATATATAGCAATCACTACAGTCATGATATGATGTCTGCATCACGGGCTGCTTTCTATACTGGCTGTGGATTTATGGGAAACTGGCAATTATGACATATGTCCAGCTATTGCTAGCTTCAGATTTATCCCTGTGGTCCTTTTTTGTCTAGCATATTGCCTGAGCACAAACCAGGCAGGAGGAGCACTTAATCTTGCAAAGCTTTAATAATCTGTGAATGGCTGACTACAAACTGATGTAGAGCACTATCATTCTACAGCTGCAATCCACTAGCCTCATGAAATTGCAGGCCACAAATAGTAATTAATCTTTTTATCCCTCAAATTGTAATTTTGACTATGAACTGTGCTTGGTCATAAATCAGCAGCACATGCTGCTGTGTACAGTGCATGAATCATGATCCTGACTCAGTTAGACTGCACACATTGTGTTTAACAAGCTTTATAAGGAGTCATAGGGCTTTATTATAGCTCTGCCTGACTCAAACAAAAACTGAGCCTGGAGGCCCAGCGACTAGAGTTAAGATGAAAATACTTATTAGAGTATATTACTCCTTGATGTAGATATCGTTTTCAGCAGACTAACTCCATGGTGCATGGCGCTACATAAATCAAT
>VWZW01000639.1:91824-94324 GCA_013397115.1 Edolisoma coerulescens | reverse complement strand
AGGAGCAGGAGAGGGAGAGAGCAAGGGAGAATGAATGAAAAACACTTTACATGCCACACAAGCCTCTAAAAATGAGTGAAGCGGGTGGTACACAGGAGACAGGACCTCGTACATCCTCTGCTTGGGTGTGCTCTCCTGTACCACGTCCAGGGCCACTGGATGAGCACCAGGATAGAAGGACCATGTGTCTGGTCCCAGCGAGGAGCAGGATGGTTGGCTTTATGGGAGGGGAGAGCCTCACCTGGGACATGGACATGGACATCACCCCAATGCTCTCTGTTGTACAGACATCACTCTGCTGCTGCTGTGGGTATTTAGAGCCTGTGATATCGGATATATTTAAATACTTAAAGATTTAAAAGGTGAAGTCTGAAGTAGGGAATGGAAAGCACTTGCAGTAAACTCACTTGGTGTGCTGGTCAATGCAGTTATTGTATCAGACCACACCACACATTTCAGTGTGAGAACAGTTTGCAGGGTCAAATACCCACAGATCTGCCATCGCTTAAAGTTACAGAATGAGCAATTCATGAGAAATTAGGGATCACATCAGTAAAAAACAGCCCCAAGGAGAGGATTTGGGGGTGCTGGTTGATGAGAAATTCTAGGTGACCCAGCAATGTGTCCAGAAGGAATTTTTCACAGGCAGGGTGGGCAGGCCCTGGCACAGGGTGCCCAGAGCAGCTGTGGCTGCCCCTGGATCCCTGGCAGTGCCCAAGGCCAGGCTGGACATTGGGGCTTGGAGCAGCCTGGGACAGTAGAAGGTGTCCCTGCCACGGCAGGGGTGGCACTGGACGGGCTTTAAGGTCCCTTCCAACCCAAACCATTCCAGTTTTCAGCAGGGAACATTGCAAGGGAGGGACCTGGCACTATTTCAGTGAATGAGAAGGAAATCTGTGTGATATCAAATCACAAATGCTCTCATCATGCCAAGGAAGCCCCTCAGCCCTACACATATGGAACTGCACCAAAACATGGCATTTTGTGAAAACAACATATGACTAAAAAACCAAAATATTCTACTCCAGAAATAAAGCATATTCCTGATTTAGCAAAGTGTGTTACCATGTGCTACTACATCAAAGCAGCAAAATGTACATTTCAACTGCTCAATACTCCAAGGTACTTTACTAATTAAGATATATTTTACTGGAATAAACTGAGCTTTTATCTATTTTTGCATTTGGGGTATTATTTGGGAGTTTATTCCTCTGCCAGGCCACACAGCTGAACAAATATCTCCTCCTTACAGATGGGACTGTGCTGATGCATCCCCACCCCTGTTTCCACACACACATTTTAAAGAACTATGCTGGAATTCTGCTACAGGAGCCTGACTGCGCAGAAATTCCTCCTGAAATTCTCCTGTGCCTCAGACCTGGATTACACAATCCTCGTGCAATAAAAGAATTTCAGGTACTCTGAATATGAGAGCAATGAAATATAAGAAATTCAGGTACTCTGAAAACGATGCTTGATGGCAGCAAATGGCAAATGTGATCATTTGCCTGTCGTCACTGGCTCAGCTCTTCGGAGGTATTTATCCATCTCAGAACCGTATGAAATCTGTGATGCCTCAGCAAACATCTGTAAGAGCTGGAATTCTGCACAACTTCTCCCCGTTTATATTCGGCAGTGATCACCCAGCATAAGAATATAATACTGTAATATTTTAATATAATATTTAGACAAATAGGACTTATAATCAGATCCTTAAGATCATCTAACAGAGCTCCTACAACAGTATTCCTCTGTTGCATAATAATTTAAACAAAAATAGATCTCACTCAAAGTTGCGAAATCTCTCTATTACTTGTGGATATTGGAAAAAATACCTCAAATAACTCACAGAATGCATAGAGCCTATAAAAAGCTTTATTAAATGCTTAAGCACAGTGGATGTTGACACTTTAAAACAAAAACTTGGGTTATTATTTCAATCAGTCAGAATTCTGTTAAACTCTCTGTTTAGAGTTCAATGGAAATTTAAAAATATTTAGGCATGCTAAAATACATAGGTATAAAAAATATTCAAAATAAAAATATTTTTGTACACTAAAGTTATTTATCTTTTAAAAAAACTGCAGATGCTGAAGGTTTTTAACCAGGTAGCTAACAAGATTCAGAGTTTTCTGAGGAGCCATAATGTACATCCAAATTTAACAAGTTCTCAAGATTTTGCCAAAAAAAGTCCTTTATTTCCCCCCCTTAATTATTTTATGTGTTGGAAATTGTGTAATAAAAAATTGAAACTATCCAGTCCTAGACTGCAACTTTCAAGCTTATAAAAGACAGGGGTAGTAAAGGGAATTCATCAAGCATGGGTTGCTAGGACAGCTGCCTGCATCCCTGCATCCCCTGCTCCATTGGCACATCCACAGCCTGTGGGCATCCATGGAAAGGAGCAGGAACCATTCCAGCTGGGATGGACACTCCAACTGACCCTCAACCAGCTCCAGAAAAGATCCCCATCTCTACCAGGGAGCTCTTCCGTCCACAC
>VWZW01000639.1:84324-86824 GCA_013397115.1 Edolisoma coerulescens | reverse complement strand
TGCTCACCACCTTTGCAGCAAAACAACTCTGGCTTTCAGGATAAATCATCTGCCACAAAAGCACCACAGTCACCACCATCCCATTTGGAAGCTCTGGTAAAAACCAATCCTAAAGATCAATAAATGTAAATATTCTCCCCGTCATCAGCCAGAAGTGAAGCACCCAGGTTTGGATGCCAGCATTTTCGCTCAGGTTTTGATTTCTTTGGGAATAGAGAGAATATAGGGATCTCAGGTGCTACCATCACTTAAAAGTTCATATTAACGATAGACCTTAGGCAGCCACAAAAACATATCCACGACGCGTTAACCGTTTCAAAAGTCCTCGCTTAAAACTACCCAGGAACACACATTTCCCATTAGATCTAAATTAATAGATAGAAACAGTTGCAGTCTAGTGGGAAAATATTCATCAAAATGCACATCATCTGCATATCATCTGCAATCTGCATTATCTACCCAATAAGCAGCGAGGACTCTCCCCGAATCCCTGCAGTCTGTCGAGTAAACAGTTAAAGGCTCTTTGTTTTCAAAAGAGAGATTGATTCATCAGATCAAATTTATTACCTAGAATCCTCATCCAAAAGTACAGTAAATTAAATCGCTATTTCTCCCTTTTCCCTCCCCGCACCTCAGTTAAATTCACTGGTAAATGCCAGAAAAACTCTAATAGACATTTCAGATAAAAAGCCAGCAATACTTCATCTCCAAATAAGCGTTTTCATATTAAAACCACTGGAAACCACAAAGTTCCGACTTTTTCTTATGCTGTTGTAAATTAAAATCAAATGTATTTAAAAGAATTGGCATAAATAAATCATTCCCAGGCTTGTGAGTTTGTATCCCAAGTTTTAGGTCTGAGGGAATCTTTAGAGACAGATTGTGAATAGGGTTGGATAAAGTCACTTGGATCCAACAACAGCTCCTTGAGCCGATGCCTAAAACTTCAACTGAACCTTTAGGGAAGTTCAAGAAGTTTGGATAGATGGCCTGAAAAATATTTTGCATCACTGAGCACTTCTTAACTCCTTTTTCTGGCTGGAGGAGAGTAGGAAATACCATTGTTAATCTATTTCTGGACAATATGAAAACAGGAAGTAACAGACATCTTGAGAGGGAGCTGGATCCCATGGGATGTTGGGACATTTTTGAGACCCGGGAGCTTGGATGGGCACCAGAGCTCTTGGGTGCCCACATGAAGAGGTCTTTTGAGGTCCAGCTACCAGCAGTTACATTTCCTGCAAGACACATCCTATTTTAACAGCATTTTTAATTCCTTTGTATCACAAAGAGACGGGAGTCGTCATCCCAAAAGGAGTATGGAAACCACACACTTACCAGTGTAGACGAATCGGCCGGGAGCACCTTTGCAGAACTGTTTGGATTTGTAGGAGAGAGTTACTTCAACAACTCCTGGAATGTGCCGTGGTGGTGTTTGAACTCTGATGGCGTGGGGTGTTATCAGCTACAAAAATCGTACAGAAAACATACCTTAAATCAAGATGGCACTGATAACGCTGATGCCAGCCAGTTTACATAATCACAGAAATGACTTTCAATGGTACTCCTTGTCTCCAAACTCTCCCTTCGTGCTGTCACGTTGGAAGATATGGGTTCTACAAGGTTTTTTTAGAAAAAGCTCTGTAAACGATCCTTGGTTTTCGTTTGCAGGAAAGGCCACAGGGCATCATTCATATGAAAATTGCCTCCATATGTCTCCTTAAGGCTACTCCTGGTAATTTTAACACTAATTGTCCAATTGTACTGGGAGACCTCCTACAGCAAGTCTTCCACTAGAGGGCCATGAAGTGCCTCAAGTACATTCCCGGCCGGGCAGTCGATTGTCACACGCGAATTCATGGTTAAAAAGGCACCGTGAAACAAAACCTCATGATACCTCATGTCAATAGCCTATTGACAGCTTGTTAAAATCATTCATGGAAAAAATGTTACAGTTCAAAGCCCACCAATTTAGATAGCTTACCTCACTCCAGACCAACATAGTTCCAAATACGACTTGTAAGCCATCAAAGAAGTTGTCTCCGATTATGATGACAGTAGCCCCACCAGTAGTCCAGCCTTCACTAGGACTGATGGCCTTTATGCACGGAGTAGCTGCTTGTACAAGACAGAAAATCAAGACCTTAGTACCCCTCCTTGCCCGACAGGAGCTCTCTTCCCCAATGACAAACCATGCAAAGCACAATAGGAGGAAAGTGCACGATTTCTCGAGGAGGCACACAAAGGGCAACTGTATATCAGCATGTTGATGTATTTAAAGCAAACTATTAAATGTTTTATAAAGCAAAGGCCAAGCAGCAGAACACTGGTGAGCAAGGAAAAACTGGCTTGATATAGCAAATTGTATGTCAGGGCAAATATGGCTATTACAAATGATTAAGCATCGCATGCATGTGGCATGTCGATTTATCTGCTTTGCTGTACAGATCTAAGCAGAGTCAATCAAAAGGTTGTTGAGGGAGATGGAAGAGCAAATGCT
>VWZW01000639.1:71824-79324 GCA_013397115.1 Edolisoma coerulescens | reverse complement strand
GAGCTGATTTGCATCCCTACACTGGTATATTTTACAGTTCAAACAAAGTGATATTTAAATCCAAAGGACTATTTTGGGCTTTGCAGGACAATAAATACATGTGTGCACGTGTCCAGGCGCAGCTGCGATTGTGTGTGAGTGATTCAGGGGCTGATGGGCTCCAAAAAGATAGGATTTCAGAATTCTGGATTTTCAGAGACACTTTCCATTCTCCTCTTCATCTCAGCCTATCTTCTTTTAGCAGTTCAGGCAAGAAGTCAATCACATTGAGTCAGGCTGAAGAAAAACATTTTATGCTGTTTTTCTCATCCAAACCCCCTCCTGCCGTAATCTGCAGTAAGGCCCAGGCACAGGAAATTGACCTCACAGTAAATTCTTTACGGATTCGGTCATGTTTTTACCATCCACTTAAACTTGCATACATAACCTGAGACTGTACCTCTGGATCAAGGAATATGACAAGCCAAAATAAAATCAAGTCAAATTAAAGAGCAAGAAAAAGCTGCAAGCAAAACAAGACTGAAATAAAAAAAAAAAGAAAAGAAACAAAATAGGAAAAGATGAAAAATTGGTTGTGACTGCAAAACTGTAGGTATTAAATAAAGAAAGAAGTCAGAAGCAAATTCAGAAGCGTCCGTGTTCTAGTTGACAAGGGCTGAGAAATACTAATGGACTTTTTTTAATGGGTGCTTTGATGGATGAGAGAAGAAATGATGTAAAAGTAAATGTAGTGGTGTCTCAACGTAAAGTATGGTGAAATAAAAAAAAAAAGGAAAATAAAAAAAATAAAATAAAATAGTAAAAAAAAAAAAAAGCATTGCAAATAAAAAAAAAGGACATGTAAATGTGTGCCTACCATTTTCCAGATAAGAAGGGGCCGTACCTTCTGAGGGGTCAAGGCGGCGAGCCCGCCTCCCGTGTTTGGAATTGTTGTGTACAAACATGTTGTCTGAGACAGCCAGCACGTGGCCATCCACATTGACTGTTGTTGATACAACAACCTGGAAAAGAAAACAAAACCCCACATTTCAAAAATCCTGCAGATTTTCCGCGAATCGGGTCTCGTAAGACAAAACAACATCCTGTTACTTCTCTGTTTCTATTTAAACCGAGTGAATGACATCTCTGAATACATCTTTGTTTACGTGGCGAACACTGGTGATTTTTAACTCACAATTGTTTCTCTTCAGAACCTGCTACACTAATTAGAGTTTAATCTCCTATTATGCTAACAAATGAATTCAATTCAGGGAAATATTCTTCTAGCCATTAGTTTCAGAAACACCCCTCTAGCCACTCATTTTAAAAGCTGCTGTTTGATTGATCTGTTGATATATTGATTAGATAGTTTATCTAATTAAAATTTGTTCACTTGAGACTGTCTTCAAATGAAGGGTTGTGAGGATTCCAAATAAAAAAAGCTTAATAAATCAGGAACCGTCGTGACTCCCCATTTTTTCTTCAGTAAATGATCTCCAGGTCAGTTTTACAATTACATTTAATGTCTGATAATGAACTTTTTTGCATCTGAAAAGGCCAAGTTGAATATGAATAGTGAAAGTGTTTTCAATCCATGAAAAGTATCCCTTCTCAAGTTCATTTGGATGGTGATTGACCCTGGTATGTCAATGGAATTTCCTCCTTTATTTTTGAGTGAAAGGCTCCTATTCTTGTGTCCAGGTTCAGAGTCCGGCCATAGAAGAGATGATGGATAGGGCCTCCTTTGGCTTCCAGCTGCTTCTCAGTCGAAAATGGCAAAGGAACATATGCAAAACGCGCAACCTTCCCGATACAAACACCTACACAAGGGAGCTGTGGGACTCCTTCTGGAAGCGGTGTCGCGGGAGCACCAGCCAGGGAGGAACCGCGAGCTGAGCCAGGGTTCGTGTGGAGCACGGCTTCGTAGGTGGACCACTGTCATCCCAGACTGACATTTACATCTTATTTAAATACTCCAGCATGGGCCCTGCATTGTGGTTCCAGGTTTTCCAAAGGAAGCAGCCACTGCAGCGTTTCCCTTGGGGTGAGTAGAGTCGGTGAAGCCACTGGCTAAGTCAGACCTTATCAACCCAGCTGGTGAGGGCGGCCAAAGGTAGGACAAATTTTAGTGTTCACCTTCCATCTATTTAAAGTTTGGTTGTAACAAAGATGATTGCAAGGTTGTTCCACCAGCTTCTAAGCCCAAACACTTAACGAACACAAATGGAAGGGGAGCAGAGAGCCTCCTTTGCACAGAGATGGTCCAAGGCATCAGAAGAAAATTCTTGTCTGCTTCTATGTTTTGGATCACCTCTGATCCTGTTTCTTATTCACAAGCCATAATTAGCTCTCAGCTATCACAGCACCTTTTCTGTGTATCCTGCCTCCTTGGAGACAGCCATCTGCGGTACCCTTTAGAACAGCCTGAGGGCAGTTCTCTGCCAGGCTGTTCTGCTTCCCCAGCTCTCTCCTCCCAGAAGTGGACACTTTCCTTCTTGTCAACATCCACTTCAGAGAGTGCTGAGGTTGCACGCTCAGCTCGGCCGCAGAGCTGCTGCCAGGCCACCGGGCTATTCTTTTTCAGTCTTAATGAGATTCCCAGACTTTCAGAAATATTGCAAAACATGCAAGCGTGCTTTCCAGCCAGGATTTCTGGGTTTGGTTCCTAGAACACGGTGTATTAAAGAGACAGAGCAAGGTGTATATGAAAATGACAACTATTTTTGTTCTGTCATGTATATATAGGTCAGCCACCAAGGGAAAATACTGTAGTTCAGCAAAAGAAAGTCGACGTGCTACGCTTTGTTATATCGCCTCGCTCCTGCAGTGCACCTCCACAAAGGTGCTGAGACAGGGAAACCAGGTAAAAATACTGTTCAAGATCTGACATCCTGTTAAGTCCAGTTAAACCTTCTGAGAGGCAGGGAGATTAGCTAAAGAGACCCAGGAAAGTCTTTCTAGTGCCTACTGGCTCCATTGTCGACCACAAGATCACTCGTGACTGATGCTTCATTTAGTCATCAGTGAGACAAAGAGGACATTTCCACTCATTCCAGGTTTGACCTTCTGTTCTGTTCAGATGGATCAATATCACCGATGCCACGTGAAGCTGAGATGCATGAAAAATGGAAGCTTGGCTCGATTGTTTTGAAGGAATTTTTTTTTTCCAGCTACAGATCTTTTCTGTTGGCTGGCTCGAGGGTGCTGGCTTCCCCGGTTGGTTGGCTGTGCATGAAAACAGATGTCACATGTTTTGCTATCAAGTTTAACCACAAGTAATTCTTCTCCAAACTGAGAAAGTCCTGAACATCTCAATACTACTTTATTGCTGGAATCAAATATGAATCATTGTGAAATATTTTGAAATAAAAGGCAGTTATTTCCTAACAAGCCTTTCCAATGACCCCAGACACAGAGGAAATCATTTGTCCATCCCGTCAGCTGCCTCTCTGTAGTGCTATGATTCACCACAGGATATCTCAAAAGCTGTAAGGAGAAAGTGAAGTATTAAACATTTTCTAGCACAGTTGAAACAAAAATTTGTGGGTTGAGCCACCACTGCTGGACCTACAAGTTGTGAACCAGAGAAGTGTGAGTTCCAAACTTCCCTGTGCTCCACGGCTGTGTTCTTACAGTAAGATCAAACCACTCAGTCAACGTAAAAGCTCTGCAGGTCTGAGCAAACAGCACACTACAACACAAGGTGTTGGTAGGAAGGAAAACTAGGGAAATACTTCCTAAGGAAAGATCCACTTGCTTCAACATTGATCCATTTCAGCCCACTGCAGAGCTCGGCGCGTCCCAAGAACCAGCACTTAAATTAACGGGGGAAATGCAAAATATTGACAGCAGGTTTTTTAAGCATTGGAACTACACCGAGTGGGAGCACTGACTCTGTTTTTTCGTAAGATGAAGATGTGATCAAGTCTTTTATACACCATTTATGCTTTTAGAGGGATCTGTACCTGGAATCTTCGCATGTCCCGTGGGTTGCCTGCATTCTTCAAACAGTTCTGATTGCACTTGAGGAAAAACTTGAGAAAGAATCTATAAAAATACAAAATTGAAATCTATTAGATTCATCAAAATGTAAATCCAATTTTTAAAAAGTTTAATAAAATTTAATCATAAATAGTTATACCCAAAAGAATACTGGTAGTGAAATATTACTTTCCTATTCGTTAATGAACTTATTTTAACGCATAAGATCTCTGTCATAAACAGAACATTATTGCCAAGGAAAGGCAAATTTATATTTTTAATTTTTCAACAACTACAAATGTATTGACTCCAGGCCATATCCTTAGCTCGGTGTGGGAAAGTTGATTTCAATGACTCATTGACTTCAAAGGCAATGACTTACACCAGATGAGAATTTGTCTCTATTTTTTTAATACTTTTCATTTTTTTTCACTACTTATATTAGCAGTAATGACCTCTACATCGAAAAATTCCAAAGGTAATGATCAATCTTCTGAAAAACACTTGGCTTTGCCTCCGGTTTGGAAACTCTCGCTATTCAAAGGGACTCGATCCAACTCCTGCTGACTCCAGGGAGATCCAGGCAGGATCTGCCCACCGGCAAGGCCCCGGTTCCCTCATTGTTTTTGAAAGGGAAGGAACATGGCAAATTAGGCCCTGTCTTACGACCTCTTCAACCTTTGCCAGCCTTTAGCTGTGAGGAGTCGCTCTACCCAGGGATCGAAATCCAGCTTATTTCTGCTGAGCAGCAACCGGCAATTATTTAGGACTAACCCTTATCATCCAGGCATCTCCCCATAAACCGTTTTTGCAGCAACGCTGCCTCAGGGGAGCACAGCAAGCACTTAGAGGGAAGGGGAAAGCTTGGGAAGATGGAAACTCCTCCCTGCCACCCTCCTGCACCACAGGAATGAGCTGATCTGGGAAGCCTCCACCCTGCAAGTGAAGCAAGCTGGGGGATCCTCAGGAGGACATTCACAGCCTGACATCATCTTTTTTATTTATGAACCCATGTTTTCATCTCTCACAATAAAACTATGTTTTAATTAGGTTTTCTGGCTAATGACTGACCACTAATGACAAGCAAAGCTCAGGACTTTCTCCTCACCCAGAGTTCCTCAGACGCTCCAGTCCAGCAGCTCGTGCTGCCCAACTTTGTACATGCTGGACAGCAAGGTCAGCCAGAGCTTTCATATTCAGAATATGAACAACTTTTATTTATTCACTCATGTCAGTCTTCATAAGTGACTGGGACTATTCTCGCTGCACACACCTCACAGAAGTTTCTGTGTGCCAACAGAATTCCTGGCAGGAGGCAAGACAGGAACATCTTTCCTCCTTTAGCAGCCAGCAAGGCCCAGCCACCACCAACAGAAAGAACAACAGTGGCTGCACCACATCGCACTCGCTGCTGAGAAGCTTCGAGGGTCATACAGGGGCTTTATGGCAGTATCCCCAAATCAAAAACTGGTACTTTTAATCCCAGCTCTTCCTTCTCCATTAAACCTTAAGCAGCACCCTGATGTTACCCCAGGACACGAATGCTGAAGGAGCAATCTCTCATATCAGAGAGGCAAGCAGGGAAACAACCAGGTTCACTGAAACTGCGTAAATAAATCGATGCTGTCAGTTCAGCTGAATGCACATTTCTTTAAAACTTCCTATCCCAAAACCTGTAAAGGGGTTTCAGCTGTCCATCTCAAAAAGATCTGGATTTCTGTTGTGGATGACATGATCTCCAAGCTCAGATGCTCAGGTTTGCTGGATGCTGTTGCAGGGATATTATCAGCAACTCCATGAAACTGACTCTATGTTATCCACAAGTTCCCTGTAATTTTATCTGCCGTGTTTTGGAGTTTTTTTGGTGTTTTGAGTTTGTTTTTATTTTTTTGTTGTTATTTGAGACACTTATTCTCTCCAGATCAAAAGAGCATAGGCCAGCTTCCCTGCCCACGGCAGAGGGGTTGGAGCTGGATGATCTTTGAGGTCCCCTCCAACCCAAACCATTCCATGATTCTATTATTCTGAACATCACATCCTTGCTGTCGGACCTCTATTTGGTTTTGCACAGCTTCCACCACCCAGACTGTGAGTCTGTGCAAGGAGCAGCTGATGCCCAGCTCCATACAGAACCACCCGGTGCTGGGGAGCCGGGAGCTGGGACCAGCCTCCAGCTTTTACAGCTCCTTAGTGCCACATCCAGGCTGAAGAGCAGTANCCTGATCTCAAATGGGTGTTGTGAGGCTTATTGAGCTAATGTTTGTAAATTGCTCGGAAATTCTCCAATGAATTGTGCACTAGGAATGCTAAGTATTGCTCCTCGTGGATTGTTTTTAGCGTGAAGCATTCATGATGAATTGTTTCTATACAGAGAGCTCACATCCTGTCAAAGAAAAAGGGCCATTAAGCACCCTTTCACTAAACATCAACTGGAACCGGTATTTGTTCAATTATTTGGTGAAAAGGACCCACTCTTGGTGAAATTAGACATCATCAAGTTTATTAGGATGGCTCTGAGCACCGGGCTAAATATTGACGCCAGGCTGGAGTGAACACAAGCAGCATTCGCATTTCGGCTCCACTACATTCCTTGATGCTGAGATATTTTATTTCACTCCTTACTCTGTGCTTTCAAGTGCATGGAGCACAGGTGGCATCAGGACACGATTTTCAGAGGAAGACACCATAAATTAAAAACCACATTCCCAGGCAGGGTGTTTCTCCGTGCCAGGAGGAGATGGTTGACTTGGTGGTTGCTCTCAGCTGACCACCAAGGACCGTGGACACTGCAAACCCATCCCTCCCACCCCAACCACAAGGTCTGTTTCAGAGCAAGAATCAAGGACCTGGAGCAGAGCTCTGCTTGGTCTCGTCTCAAACTTTGAGACACAAATGAGAATTCAAGCCTTTCTAGGTTTGACTCTCCCTGCTACATTTTGTATGATACGCAGAAATTTCAGCCTTTTTTAATAAATACAGCCTTGCAGAACAGCCTTCCCAAACAGGCTAAGCTGCTCCTAAAATACTGATAGGGAGAAAAATGCAGTCTTCGCCACGTCCCCTTGCTCTGATTTTTTCCCACTGCTAGAATGGGGCCTGCTAACCCTCTTAATTAAAATGTATTACCTTCCACAAGACTCCACTATTTTAAGCTAAAATTTACATCTTTTATTAACTCACCTCACCTATACACTTAGCTCTGATGCCTCTCGCCGCCCATCTGCCATCCGCATACAGTGAGTCACTTGATATTCCACCCACCAATTTTTCCTAACAACCACTGTGCAATTAAACTCAACACGTTCTGTTGCGAGGTAAATTAGGCACACCTGCGGCCAGCCTGCATTTGAACCGCATCAGAAAAGGACCTAACAAGGTGAGAGCAGTACCACAAAGTTATAGGCCTGTCAAGCAATTAGGTTTTCACTTCTGGGACATCCGCACAGTGCAATTATGCTACACATTACAACCTGGCTAATCTTCTGAACAAATGTCATGTCTCGGAGAAGCGAGGAAAAGCAGTTCATCTGCAAATGTGGC
>VWZW01000639.1:59324-61824 GCA_013397115.1 Edolisoma coerulescens | reverse complement strand
TTACCAAAGCCCTAGGTATTGATACCCCAGGTTCTGACACCCCTGGGTATTAACACCCACAGGAATATTGATAACCTGGGTACTGATACTCTGGTACTGACACCCTGGGTACCCAGTACTCTGGGTACCAACACCTCTGGGTACCAGCATCACCTGGCTCCAAAACCCCTGGGTACCCACACCCAGGGCTGCAGATGTCCCCACGTACTGAAACCCCTGAGTACCAAACCCACAGGTACCCACAACCCCAGCACCCCTGGGTACTGATAACCCAGGTACCCTTGCCCCCAAGTACCAACACCCCATGGCACCAACATCCCTGGGTCCCAAAATCCCAGGAACCTGAATCCCCAGGTACCAACACCTCCATGGACTGACAGCCCAGGTATCAACACCCCTGGGTACCAACACTCCCAGGTACTCGCACCCCCAGGTACCCTTGCCCCCGGGTACCATCAGCACCCCGCCATTTATCCTCACATCTGGCTTTCCCAGACTGGTTAAAATTCAACTGAAGGCAGAGAACAAATTTCCAGTTGTGCCACAAAACCAATGTTGACATCATGATTTTGGCAAATTTGTTAATACAAGGATGCTCTAGGGATTTTAGAGCCTCCATTGATTAATTCTGCCTGGACTAAAAAAAAAAATCCACTTAATGTTAACTTTTAACACTGAAGGACACACTCATGTTCTCCAGTGTTTTGGTTTTTTGAAGGATACACACTCATGTTTTCTGCATAACCAACCCAGATCTCAAAGGTGCCTAGAAGTCAGCAGAGTTAATTAATTTAACTCTCTGACATAAAGTAGGCACACAATCCCAGAATTCTGAGACACTATTGCACAATCTTTTCAAATTTTATCTTCTGCAAACTGATTTTTAGAGGCAAAAAGGTGTTTTCCAGGTCTCCACACAGTTTAACCGTGCTGCACCTCAGGTCTCAGGGAGAACTTTATCACACCACTCTCAAATCAGAAAGAAAAATGAGCGAAACCCACCAAGGTGCATGTTTTGTTATGAAGAGTCTTGACTTTCCCAAGAGTAAAAAGCCCCATTAATTGCTCATGTAACAGAGAAAACAGCATAGGTCGCACTTTCATACACAAGCATTTATCCTGACACTCCGAGACACAGCTGCAGGTCAGGAATCCAACCAATCCTGGGAGATCACTGGGAACTAAGATAATGAAAATTTTTTCATGTATAAAATCCTTAATCAAAATGCTAGTGGTGTCATCTTGTAGTGCAGACACTGCAACTTAAAATTAATATACAACAGAACCTTCAGCAAAGTGAACATCCCCCTGCTTGTTCAGAACATGCATTTTTGAACCAAAGCACAGAGTAACAGCCTCCACTGGCACAAGCTGGCACTGAAATTCAGCCTCACCATCACAACACGATGCCAAAATCAAGGCTATCACAACAGAAGTTGCCAAACCCTCAGCTTTGCTTCTCTCTCCGAAGGGTGTATCCAAAATCTGAGCACAAAGGAGTAAAAGAAGACGTAACAGATTTGGTACAGCAAAAGCGTGTGAAGAATATACTCTAATCCTCTGAAATAATCCCAAATTAAAATAGCTTTAAAACATCCCAAACTGCCTGCTTTGCCTGCCTATCTGGATATACATAAATACAGCTATTTTTATTATTCAGATGGAATATTTACTATTTGATAGGATACGGGTTGGTTTTTTTTTTACCTCTGGGACATTCCACAGATGCTACCCAACTTCCCCTAACAATATTTAAATTGCCTTCCAAAGCTTCTCTAAATATTTGCTGTGTATTTAGCATGCCTAAGATTTGCCCGTTATCCCAAAGTCTTTTTGCTGTAAATTGCAATTTTACAACTTCATGCCTGTGATATATTTTGACAAAGCTCTGCTGACACTCTCTATTGGCCTCCAAAGACAAAATAGCTGATACTCCATGAGCCACCAGAGAACTCTCAATTTGTTGTGAGACGGGCTGCTACTTTGCCATCCTCAATCTGCATGGAGAAAGATTAAACATTCAATTTGTTACTTGATAGGCCACAAGGTTCACCACTTACCATACAAATGGAAAACATTACTGTCATTCCTCAACTTGCTTGCCTGAGTATTTTATTATTTGTAATATTTACTTCAGGGAAATTATGATTCATGTCATATTTATCTTCATGAAAAATGAGCATCTAAATGGAAATCACCTTTTGAATGTACCAGGATATAGTGTAATACTAATATGCTTCATGAACTATAAAATTTAGTCACAGTGTATGGATATATTATAGCATGACTTTAATACTCTCACATCAAGCAAATTTTCTCTGTGTTAAGCTGATACTCTGAGACCTGATTTCAGTTTGATAATCATTACACTTACATGATGGTACAAGTCACTGCTTGTAGATTTATGTCCCCCCTCAGCTCTTTTGCATTAATCTGCCTCTGAATAAGCTATTTGCACTTCCTCAGTGCATGCAGGAAATTGAAATAAGGTGCAAATTTG
>VWZW01000639.1:41824-49324 GCA_013397115.1 Edolisoma coerulescens | reverse complement strand
GGCCATGGATCCAACCATCCACTTCCCTGTGGCCATGGATCCAACCATCCAGCTCCTTGTGGCCATGGATCCAACCATCCAGTTCCCTGTGGCCATGGATCCAACCATCCAGTTCCCTGTGGGATCAGCTCCCAGGGCTGGTGGTTGCCCATGGGGCTCGTGGTTGCCCACAGGCCCGATGGATCAGCATAGCTCTGACCACATCCCTGCATTTCTCCACACTCAATATAACTTGGCCAACCTCTGTGCCCTGAGCTGCAGTGAGGTTTGATCCTCCACCATCAGTATCCGTGGAATTTTTGCCTCTGATATCACATATTGTGGGATCTAAACCCAAGAGCCAATTATTACAATTTTACACAGATGCAACAAACACCTGACAACATAAAGAGAAGTAACTCCACTGGTATCGATGGATTTGCACATGCTTTTGCAAAAGGTCATTTTAGACCTTAATATTTTATAGGTTTTTACTTTGATGTCATAATTTTGTCGGGTTATTTAAGTATTTTATTGCCGCACTGGTGAAAAATGCCTTGCAAGTCTTCTGTGAAAAGAATTTATTTCCCATTCGTCTCGGGGAGAACGAAGGCCCGTTTACAGATAACGTGAAACCTGTGTTCTAATAAGAGATACATCTTTAATTATTCATTATTACACTTATTGGTATCTTACACTGCACTTAACAGCACGGCAGATCTCTGTTCTCTGCTGGAGCTCGGCAGCAGCCGTGGGTACAACCGGAGCGGTGCCAACACCAGCAAATTCCTGGTGCCGTTTTGGCACAACCGTTTGGCGTCGTCCTGTTGCTTTGCCACATCTACCAGTACCACTGAGCAACAGCAACCTGCATGTGTGTCCTATAAAAACAGCGAGGCTGTCCTCAGAAGCTGTGATTTTCCCTTCATGGTGCATATGGTGTTTTCTTGGTTTCAATGATATGGTTTAATTTGAGGCCCGGGGGCTTGGGCAGGGCAAATTAAAGAACAGACGGAGCATAAGCTGTAAAAAAGGGTTTCGTTCCTGTCACTTGCCCTCATAAATACAGGTTGATTTTGCTTTGAGATCTGGTTGTTACAGTACGGACTAAAAATCAAAAGCGTGTAAAGATCTTCTCCACGTGCATATCTGAATTTAATTTTTAACTGTTATTTATAAAAAAACCTGTATAAAACACCTCATGATAACGATACATAAAATCATAGAATGGCTTGGGTTGGAAGGGGGCTTTGGAGATCATCTGGTTCCAACCCCCAAAATGAGCTTTGTAAGCACTTCAGGACTGTCTCTATAATATGCAGCAGGGTCTCAGCAGCCCCGTGTGAGGTGGTGTCCAAAGATCCAGTTGTTCCAGGGGGAGTCTTTGAGCAAGCAGCACAGAATCGGGGTTCATAATTCGCTCCACTGGAACAACCCCAGCAGTTTGTTCTCCCCCATGAAATCCGGTCAAGGGAAATCTTCATCTGGAGTCTCTCAGTCAGCACTGGGCCGTGCTGAGATCCTCAGGAGCGCGGTGGCCGCCAGCCTCAGGTGTTGCATTCTCAGCATTCACCTTGATGTTGGCCTGGGTCATTCTCAGCTTGGAGATTCTGTCTCCTCCCAAGTAACTTCTCCAGGATCCAAGAGCGGATGAGGTGCAACCTCACAGCCACGCAGAGGAGTGTCCTCCCAGCTTGGAGCATCACCACCCTGATGTGGTGCACAAGTTGCTGGTGGGAGCCTCGTGGAGAAGACAACGTTGCTGGAAGCAGCTGAGCTCCACATCCATGAGAAACACGGAAGAGCAGGGCACGTATTGAGGAGGAACATCTGGGCTATTGTCAGCATCTTACACGCATTTACTTAATTGCAATCTTGAATGAAATTGTCCGTCATAAAAGATGCCTCGAGAATTTCGATTTCAGCCGTCTATCGGCAGCGTCTGCTCCTATCGTTTGTCTTAATTTTATTTCACTACCACTAACTGTAGACCCTACTTCAGAAATATTTTGAATTTAGTTTTAATTGTACAGCTTTCAACTCACGCAACATTTCTCTTTGTGTTGAAAGCATCACGGTGATTTATCCTCATTATTGTGTAAATAGGTTTCGGCAGTTCTCAGTAAATAAAACAAAGAGTGACAGGAGGAGAAGGGGGAATTTGCTTTCCTACCAATTAGAGTAGCCTTAGGCAGTACTTTTAAGAGGAGATAAATCCTGCAAATCACTAAAATGATCCTGTCACATGCACCAAATATTAAAATCACACAGCGGCGCACTTCATACAGTTTGCTTTGGTTTAATGAGTTGGGGTGGGCTTCGTCATGAGGTTTGCATCTCGCAGTTGGGGACTCTTGATTGACAGTGAAGATCATGCCCAACTGCAGCTTCCTAACCAGTAGGGCCAGATGGAAAATCACAATTCATGTTTAATATGCAGTTTTTCAGCTAACGAAAATTCCCAAATTGTCTCCTCACCTCCTACCTGAAATTTTTTTTCCCATAATAAATGCAAAATATGCTTCATATTAGCCAAGAGTGGTTTTTTCCCCCTTCCAGCAAGTTATTAAAAAAAATCCTGTATAAATGATCCCTATTAAGTGAACAACCTGTTAACTTCTTCAATTATGTAAGTTATTAAAAGATAAGTTTGTGAAACATCTGTTGTCACACTTAGACACTTTTCAAAGTGAGTAAGTGGCCTGCCAGGGTACAGAGAGAATCACAGGAGAAGAAGACAGTTTAAAAGTACTAAAGAACTAAACAAATGCTTTGTTCTCCTAAATTTTTTACTCCTGTACCACAGTGGGGAGGTGCTTTATGGCAGAGAACACAACCTGGTAACGTCTGCAAGGGCGTTTTTAGCCACTGGAACAAAACATGACGATATAGCATAATATATGTAATAAACAGATGGTTGATATCAGGCTTTTAATGATAAACAAGACATAGCAGACCTATTGCATGGTGCCACAGCGGCCCTTATAACTCACAGCCTCGCTGTTAGAGCTCAGAGTGTCCCATTTTCAATTATTATCTCCCCCTCCACCCTTCTCCTGCAGTCAAGTTTTACACTCTGACATTTATACTTAGTATATTGAGCAATGATTGTTACCTTGTTCCAGCATTTTTTGTGCAATGCTTTATGAGAGTGGAACTAAATGTATGACAGGAACCCCAGTAACCTGAGACCCTGGGTCAGTAATGTATTAAAACAAAACAAGACACACATGGCTTTGGCACAGCAAGAAATCATGCAGGAATGGGGACGGAGACAGGCTGAGATAAAGAAGGCCCTACCTAACAGCTGCAATTATAGCCTTCGTTATATGAGTCAATCCATTACTGCATATAGGCTTGACAAATTACCATAAATGCCATGCCAGAACAACAGCCAAGTAATTTAGCTTCATCCTGGACACTTTGAAAGTTGGTACATCTAAATATCTCAGCGAGGCCTAATTAATTAATCAGTCTTGGTGGTGGTGTAATGATTATCTTTTTTTTTTTTTAATTTAAAAACTCCCTCCAACTAAACAACTGGCAAATTATGATTATAGCGGTTGGAGGATAAAATCATTGATCTGTGCTCTCGTTCGAAATGGAATTGCACATCAATTTGTAAACGTCCCAAAATAAATACAAGTTTTTCATTGCTCCTTCCAATAACGTATATCTGCAAATTAAAGACTTTACATTAAAGAAATTCTCGTTGTCAACTGCCCACAAGGTAACAAATGCTTGCAGAAGCTCCACAGAGTATTGATTTATAAGTATTAAATGATATGATTCTATTTTATCACTTTCTCATATGTAGAAGAGCTGTCCTGCTCCGTGTCCAGGATGGAGAATGATGATTAACATTACCTCACACATTTATATTCCCTGGAAAATACGGAGCGCCACGACTTCCACAGGGCACATCTTCCTAACCTTGCAATTTATTAAGTCAATGTCTTATCAAGCTCCTCATAGACACTTTGCCCATCACATTGAAGCATTTCAGAATTAACAGCGCTGCCCTTCCAGGAGGTGAAATCAGTGCTCTGTCACCAGGGTGAAGCACAAAGAGACTGAAACCAGCCCTGCTGGGCTGGGGGTCCTTCTGACCACCCCGCTGGGATTTGGGACTGACCCCCACCCGGCACTGGGCCCTCTGGGCCAGGTGTGCACCCCTGCACCAGCAGCTCAGCTTATCCACACGTGACCTACTGCGCTCCAGCTGAACATTTGAAAGTCTTACCCCAGTTCTACTTTGTATTTTCCGAGGTTTTCCTCTGTCCCCCCTCCCAGTTACCCTGCACAAACAGAAGTGTTTCATAGCATGGGTCTGCCCACAGCAGACCCCAGGTGAGTACTCAGCACTCCCACAATTAAAACTCCAGGTGGCTCTTGCACATGGAACTAGGCAGGGAAGGATTCTGCCATGCTGGAAAACTGGCTGTGACATGTCCAAGATGACACAGAAAATATGTGACAGGAATAGACAGAGAAATTCTGTTTGAGACTAACCAGCAGGACCCAACTGGAGGGCTGAGTCCTTCCTTCCTCCTCCCTCAGACACTAAATATTCCCCAACTTCAGCAGTAAATGACCAGAAAGAGGTGCAGATAGGTCTCCTTCACTAAACAATCCCAATTCCTTGAAAAAATACCCGTGGTGGACATCAGCTGTAGAAAGGCTCCTGGACACCGGAAATCATCACCCAGATCTTGTGTCCATGAAGGGGATAAAATTCAGGTTACAAGAGACAACCTTAATACTGCCAAACATGAAACAGTCAGTGTTTGACTTTCCACCTCATGTTCCTTCATAAATTTCACAGATTCACAGATTATTCTGAGATGGAAGGGACCCACAGGGATCATCCAGCTCTGAAGCAAATGGCCCATGCAGGGATTGAACCCACGACCTCTCTGTGTGATTTCCTACTCTTAAAATCAGAAGATAAGAGATGTTGTTGGCTGGAAGCATCCAGCCTCCTCTCTGGAACATGGGGAAAACCAGAGATCCCACCCCAGCGCTCCAAGGATCTCCAGCCCAGCTGTAACTGGAGGCCGTGAGGCTCCAGCCCTCTGTGAGCTGGGAGCTCTGAGCGAGGGAACTTCTGTGCCGCAGGGCTCTGAGCTCAGCACTTCTCACATGACAACTTAGTCTAATTGAGTGGGACAAATTATCTTACAATGGACTCTGAGCAACAGCAGCAGGACTAAATCTATACTCCAGCTAACTCTGAACACATAATTTAGCCATAGGAGAGTCGCAGCGTCAGGGCTTTCCACAACTATCTGCTAAAAGCCAAAGAAAATTAAATATCAAGAAACTGTGATTTCGGTTCCAGAAAGCAGCACAATGTGTCCCTAATGCGTGAGCTCTGAGTTAGAAAAACAGTCTTGCTCCTGCTCAGCCTGTTGTGTTTCTGTCTCTCATTGCCTGTGACTCCTTGCTCCACGATCCCGCGCTCTGCGCTGCTGGTGGTGGGAGAGCAGGGCAGGAGGGAGATTGCCTGGCTCCCAGCAGGACAGCTCTGAAGAGAAGGCACTGCCCTGCCCTCCAGCCCTCCAGCCCAGTACCTGCGAGTCAGGAACAGCCACCAGGAAAAAAAAATCCCATTCTAGCATTTAAATTCATTATTGGCTTTTCTCCCGCCATGAATTGCCCAGAGTATAAAACATCCACTTTTGTTATTTGATGCTAATCCTGTTGGTAGAGCTCCAGTTCCAGAGGATATTTAGCCTGACTGATTTAGTCCTCTCCACCTTTGACTATCCCTATCCTTTGTAAGAACAGAGTCTTTTTGATGTTAAAGTTGAGAAATTTAAATGAAGGCCTTGAAAACACAAGTACTGACTTTGCTGACTCATAATCTTTAATAAAATGAGGTGCTGGGTACTGATAAAAGGAGGTACTGGGGACTACTGGACAGTTATCGTTTGCCATCAGATGTGGCACTTTACTGCAGGTTTTTGGGATTTTGGAGCGGGGTTTTTTTTAATTTTCTAGGCAACTTATGACATGTGTGACACTAATTTGTGAGAACTATTTAGGAGAAGCCTACTCTGTGCACATGAAAGAAATTAATCTTGGTCCATCCATCCACAGAGCTGCCTGGAATTTTTGTCTGTCCAGCTCCGTATACCCTGACCACAGACATTACAGCAGGGCAAATAAATGAGAAAATAATTAAATTGTTATTGTGCGTGTTGCTCACACCATTGTTGGGAGTCATTAAAGAAAACAAGAGTGCATCCAGTGCCTCAAAGCAAAGCTCCACAGGGGAAGCTCTGCTTCAAGAGGAGTTGCTCACTGTCACATTGACATCAGTTCTTTATTTGTATTTATTGAAATGCCCTAAAAATTACGGTTTTTTACACACCAGCAGCAACACAAATCTTGTTGTCTAAGAGTACAGCACTGACCACCACACAAAACCTTCCACTGAAGTTGGCTGACCAAGGTGAGCCCACCAAACCATCTCATTTTATCTGTACTTTTGGAATGCGTTGTTCCTGTCTTGTTTCAGAACGGATGCTAATCCAGGGCACAAATCGATCTAAAATCCCAGAGCCAGACCTACGTGTTTGCTGAAAGAAGGATTCCTGGAGGAGGGCCTGGGACAGTGGGAAAGGGGAGATGGAAGTCCTGCTGAGCTGGATCGAGCCAGGAGATTTCACTAATTTTCCTCTCCTCCTCATTGCCCGCTTCTTTTCTTCCTGAAGAGCAGCTCCGTTCCAGAGATGTATTTTTTTAATGCCTGGCCTACTTTCTCAGGAGTGCTGGGCTGCAGGGACAGCTCTGCCTGCTCCTCCTCAGCCCTGCTTCATCCACCCCCTCATCCTCCCCGGCCTCCCGGCCCTGCCCGTGCCGGGTTCCAGCTCTTTACAGTTCTGCCCCCGCACAAAAGGAACCTGTGGATGGCTCACCTGGTTTGCAAAGGAGCTGCGATGCAAAGCAGAGCCCGAACTATCCCTGCTCCTGGGCTTTGTAGGGCCATTTCTTTATTAATTTAATACCTCTGCGCTCAGCTGTGGTGTGGAATTCAGGATTGATTCCTACACTGATTTCCACAATATGATTTACATAGGAGCTGAGTGTAAATTTAAAATAATTTGGACTGAATGATCCTTACTAGAATGGATGGCCTCAAGAAAAGGATGGAAAATAAAAGCAGCTTTAGTCAGAATCTAAGCAATTTGCTGCCAAATACAAGCAGCATTTCCCCAGATTATAATTTACACTGTATTAACTGTCAAGAGTACTTTTGAGAAATATAGATAACAATTCAGATGCAATCGATAGGGAGTGACAGTTGATTTTAAAGCTTAATGCAAGACAAGAAAGAAATGACTGGGGTATCAGCTCTGGAAGAATAAATTTGTTTTGTATTTGATTTTTGTGTTAAATTTATTACTGCCAAGAACAGCTCTCTTTCAATAATATTAAGAACAAGATTGTGAAATTGCAACATGTTTGTCTCCCACAGTTTTCACAGCATATCCAATATAAAATGATGCCCCTTCT
>VWZW01000639.1:36824-39324 GCA_013397115.1 Edolisoma coerulescens | reverse complement strand
GATAATCACCCCTCTGCTTCCCAAACCTGCCAGCAGCACTATCCTGTTTGCATTTCTCATTCCAGCCTTCCCCGCTCCGAAAGGTGATCCGGGTCTGATCCCTTCCCTTGGCACGGCCCCCGGTACAAGCGCAGCACGCTTCCCTACGACCCCGCTTTAACGAGTGCCTGCCTAATCCAGGAACTTTTTTACCCTCTAAAAATAGCAACAAAGGTTTAAACATGAGCAACTATGCAGTAGAAAGGGAAAAGCAATAAAAATGCTTAAATACCTACGTTTAATAAAGTGAAATTAAATCACTGTTTTTTCAGCTGCCGCTTATAACAGTTGCTTAGAAATAGACAATAGTAACAAAAATGCCAGCTTGGGCCTTGCTTCCCATTCTTGGAGCACATTTTATCCAAGAAATAGCCTGGACTGTATATTTTAACTCAAGAGTGGCAAAGGTGGCTTGGAGCTGGCCCCGTTCCTGCCTGCATTGTCCCAAGCACAAGGATGCTGCAGCACAGCAAAAGGAGATTTACCCTTTTTTTTCATGCTGTTCTCTGAGGAGGAAAACCCTGGATGGACAGACAAGCAGATGGACATTTGGCCTGACGAACACTGCCCTGCTGCATAGCAAACTCCAAGCAATTTGCCACTGCAGTTCATTTTTCAAACACAATTAGTTTGCATCCACACTATCGACCAACCAGCAGTCGTTTGTCCTACAGTGGGGTGAGTTCCTGCTCTCCACACGCCACCGAGGCCAGGGAACTCCCCAGCTCTGAGCATCCATGCCCAGGAACACCTCCTTGCACCCAGGACTCCCTTCCTGAGCCCAGGACTACCTTCCCATGTCCAGAACCACCTCCTGGCCCCCAGAATCCCCTTGCCATGTCCAGGACCGCCTCCCTGTGCCCTGGAGGGGCAATTTCCTCTTCTCAAGTCCATCTCCTCAAGCCCAGGGCTGTGTCCCCATGCCCAGAACCACCTCCCCCTGCCCAGAACCACCTCCCCGTGCCCAGGACCACCTCTCTTGCACCCAAGATCACTTTCCTGTGCCCAGGACCACCTCTCTTGCACCCAAGATCACTTTCCTGTGCCCAGGACCACCTTCCCATGCCCAACACCACCTTTTTGAGTCCATGACCACCTCCCTGTGACCAAGTCCACCTCTCTGAGCCCAGGACCAGCTCCTTGTTCCCAGGACAAGCTCTGTGCACCCAGAACCACCTCCCTGTGCCCAGAACCACCTCCTTGTACCCAAAACCACCCCCCCATGCCCAGAAGCACCTCCCTGTGTGGACACTTGAGGCAGGGAGGGCTGAGGGCTCAGTCTGCATTAACACCCGAGGATCCTGGATCCCACCAGCCTGATTAGCTCTGGCAGCCTGATTAATTCAGGCCAATGGCAACTCCACGGGTTTGCTTTTCCTTTCCCGAGCGCACCGTCTCCTCCCCGAGTTAATGAACACGTGAAAAGCAGAAGGATTTGCCCCAGCTTCTCCGAGGGGTTTTCTGGCTGCTGCTTGGGAAGCAGAGGAGCTCCCAGCCCGGTTCCTGAGGGTTGGGAGCAGGAGCCCTTCCCGGCGAGGCGGAGCAGCGGAGGCTGGAGCGACTTTTATTGCTATTGTTTGTCTACAAATCTCCCCGTGCCAAAGCCCGGCGTTGTCCAAGGCGAGCTGTTTGCTATTAATGACTCATGAGTACAATAATGCTGCCAGCCCCCCACGAGGTGTTTTGTCAACGTACTTAAATTTCTAAAGTCTCAAACTGTTGCTATTTGTTTCCCTCCATCCCCCAGCACTTTGCACAAATGTCTGTGGAGTACCCGGGCTCCAAAACCCTTCACTCTCAGCGCTGACCTTTGTGCTCTGGAAACAATTACTCCTGGAAAGCCTGTCAATATCATTATTTTTACAAGAAATCAATACGCTTCACAAAGTTAATGGGGGATTCAGGCAGCAAGCGTTTACCTTCTTACTGTCAGTGGTGCAGCGGGCTGTGCTCTGGCACAGATGACAGATTCGCCCAGACACCGAGCAGACAGTAAGCAATGGATGTAAAGGAAAAATAGGCTGCAAGCAGGCGTGGAAAACGTCAGCTTCTGCAGGCATCTATGCTCTAACGAGCCAAAGATGTCAGCCTCTTGTAGTGTCCACTCTGGAGCAGGCAAAGAATACAGGGAGCTAATGAAAGGGGGATTAGGGAACGGTTTCCACATCACAAATAGAAATAAACCAGTTTGGAAATACTGGGGGGAAATATCGGTGGGTTTTCTAGCAATGGGGTTCTTAGGGAGGGTTGTTCAAGCAGCTGCAAAAAAAAAAAAAAACAAACATCACATGGAAAAATGTGTTCCAGAAATTTAGGCTGTAGGTTGAATTAACCCACTTAATTCTGAGAGTTTAACTAGGCTATGAGAGAAGTAAATTTTGCCATATTTAGCTCAATTTCCTCTACAGAAGTATAGTGCCAGAGGAACAGTGTGGATGCACTGAATTTAAACCACAAAAAA
>VWZW01000639.1:19117-36801 GCA_013397115.1 Edolisoma coerulescens | reverse complement strand
TAAACCACAAAAAAAAAAAAAAAAAGAAAAAGAAAAGTGATCAGTGTAGAAAAGATGCTGCAGTTATCTCTGTTTATACTAATAAAAGGCTTGTAGTATTTAAGGGTATTTCTAAGACATTCACAGAAGCTTTAACTAAGCTATCCATTTTCCAAAGGTTTTATACTGAAAGTGTACTAAAATCTCAGAAAACGCATTTTTAATGTGTTCCACGGAAACCAGGCAATATTTGAAGGAGCTGCCCATGACAGAACCTGTGCTCACAAGGATGCTGCGGCTCAGCCACCTCGGGTTTGGTACCACCACCCGGCCGGGATGTGAGGGGCACCGGGACGCCTCGTGCCCGCAGCCCCATGAACTCGGGGCTGGGAGAGCCATGAGGGATGTGTTTTGCCGGGAATATTTCGCTCTCTGCCCAGTTTGCGCTGTTGGCTCTCCGGCAGAGCCCTGCCAGCGCCGCGGCTGCAGCGAGCCCTGCTCCCGCCACAAAGCAGCTGCGCGGCATCGCCGCCTGACGTCACTCATTTCTGAGCCCAAATCTGCCCCAAATCTCCGCACAACAGCGTCCTGCTATTAGCAGGAGGCGCTTTTTGTTAATTAGAAGGCGTTGGGAGTGCGGCGAGCCCGGAGCGCCCCGCTCCCCCCAGCTCAGAGGGAAGGGCGAGATGACTTCAACACATGGCGGGGGTTAAAAAATACGAAGAAAGATTTCTTCAGCTTCCCTCGCTGCTATCAACAGTTTGGAATTTACACTCGCGCTTTACATCATTACCCCAGTCGTTCACAGCTTTTTAAGGCTCTAATGCAAACCACATGCAGAACCGGGCCCTCCCCGGCAGCCTGGGCTGGGTGGGATGGGAACGGGCGGGGAGGGGAAAACCAACAAACAGATCTCTTGTCTACAAAGCACAACTCAACACATTTTTCATGCATTGTGGGCTCCTCCAGAAGCAGCAAGCTGTTTAAAAAAATACCTGGCCCAAATTGAGCATTTGCTTGACATGATGGAAAAGTGAGTGCTATTTTCTGTTATATTGCCCCTATTCTACATCAACAAGAATATTTTTTTTTTTTTGCTGTTCCCAACTGATTTCACAGTAGTGAACTCCGTTTATGAATTATCTGACACATTTCTTGCAATTCTTCTGACAACAGTGCTCAGTGGAAATTTCAAGGCACCTCTCTTCTGACAAGTAGAAATATCAATATTTGAATAAATTGTGGATTTTAAACTTCTCACTCTGATGCACCACAGCAAGGAAGACTGAATTTTTCTTTTACTGGGTCTAATCCCCTTGAGCCTAAAGGAAGAAATCTGTATGCAGCGTTTCATTACAAGAAAGCTGTACTGAGTGACATTTGAAGCACACATCTAAGTCGACCTGATGAAGTTTACTTCCTTCAAACAACAAATAGCAGCTTTGTATTATTTCCCCTTCTTGGGGGAAAAAAAAGCAAAAGCATGATGTCTGAGCAAAAAGCCGAAATGTTGATTCACAAATTGACAGGCCAATCTTTAAACAAATGTGTTTCTTGGGGGAAAAATGCAGCTTTGTTCAAGCTGAGCATTTTTCTTGTGCCTGACAGAAGCATTCCGGGGCTGATTAGAAGGAACTTGTTAGGGCTCCGTCTCAGACACTCTGACTCCACTTTTTAACAAGCATGCAAAGAAAACAACATAAAGATAACAAAACATTGTCATTACCATCTATGGGCTCTATTTGGGGCTTCTTTTTTTTTTCTTTTTTTTTTTTATTTTAATGCTCATGCTCTGAAATTCCCCACAGCTCATCTTGCACCCAGCGCCGGCAGCGCGCGGTGTTTGGGGCTCCATGTCACCTCCTGCCCTCACCCCGGGAGCTGAGGGGCTCCTCCACACTTCCCAACATCCTCCAAGGGCTCCAAATGGAAGCAGCAGCGTGATCCTCGTGCCAGAGCCCTCTGTGCCTGCCCACGAGCTCTGCCTGCCAGCTAATGGATATCATCAAATAATTTTGATAATTCACTTATCAAAGCTTCCAAACAGTCCCAGGGTTGTCCTCATGCTCCCTTTAACTCTTTGTCTGAAGGCTCTTGTGTGCCAAAACCAGTTGGAAGGTCTTGGTTCATCCTCTCTCAGCCAGAAGAACAAGTTATGAGTCTGTTCTTGATGGCTTCACACACAAAAATCATCTTCTCTGTGATAAAATAATCCTGGCTGAAGTGTATTGGAAAATTTGTCTTAGCAAAGATATTTCTCTTACAGGCCAGGCTGGACGGGGCTTGGAGCACCCTGGGATGGTGGAAGGTGTCCCTGCCCATGGCAGGGGTGGAATGAGGTGGGCTTCAAGGTCCTTCCAACCCAAACCATTCTGGGATTCTGGGATTCTATGAACAGCTCAATAAATGCCAATTCCTCGGTTATGGGAGATGTGTGATGCCACCACATTACAGACCCCACTGAGCCTCCAAAACTCCTGGCAGCAATAATCAAAGTAGTATCTGATGTGAAACAACACAAGAGGGAACAAATATGAAGATCTGATTAGAAAGATTTGTCCCCAGGGGATACCCAGTATCATCCCAGGGATCAGGGGATACCTGGAGGACACGGATGTCCCACAGGAGGAGCGTTAACATCAAGGAAAATGTTTGCTGAGACAGCCAAGAGGTCACACTTAGGAAAATATTTTAATCCAGAATATTTCACTGCAGTCAGCTGTTGCTTGGTTCACATTGATGGAGGCAGGAAATCTGTCCAAAAAATGTTGTAATGAAAGCGAAGAGTTTTGAGGAATTCTGAGACAAAGTCGGGGGGTGGATGGGCACATCCTGGAGTTGTGTTTGGTCCCGGGATGCTGCAATGCAGCCACGGGGACAGGGGTGGTCACAGAGGTGCAGGACCTCCCCAGGAATGTCCCAAAGAATTGAATGTGCCCAAATGTCAGGGCTGGTCCAGCCACCATGGAAACCTCTCCTCCCTCCGCCTGAAACCTCCTGACACAACTGCAGAGTGTGAGGAACATCTGAACTATAAAAACTTGGTTCAGATGTAAAGAAAATTAATTTAGCTCATGTCTTCTGCCTGAGTACTGGCACGAGCATTTCCTGGTGGCCCAGGGCAGATCCTTGGTGCCACTGCTGATGAAAAATGATGCTGTGGGGAATTCCTCACCGTGTCAGAGACAGACCTCGGTGTTCTCTTCTTGTTCAGTCCCTGAAGTGGCACAGGGCCAGCCTGACACTGATCTTTCTCTGCAGATGGAAGGTAAATATTTTACCGAAAAACCCCAAGCCCTGAGTGTTTCACCTCTGCAATTATTGTTTTTATAATTTTGAGAGGAAAACACAAACCAGTGCCTATGCATGGCTCAAAAATTCCCAAACCTCTTGGATTTGTTTGTCCACCTCTAGTTCTTATTTTCACTGTCCTGTAGTTCATCTGATCTTAGTTCTGCAGATCTGTAGGAGAGGGTTGATAAACCACTGGTGTTCTGCACATCCCTCTCTTCCCTTCAGGAACATTCCTGAACATCTCTGGTGACTTCAAGCCAGGGTAGAACATTTCGAGTCCTGTGCTTGCAATTCATACCATCAACCTGCAGATTTTTTTTTCCTGTACCTTTGCTGCCAGATTTCCATTAAAATTTATGCTACTGAGAAATATTGCTGCTTTCAAACTCTGTATTCAGGTATTCACACACTAATTTATAAATATAATGCAAATTATCATGGTTTTTTCTCCTTAAATCAGGGAACGTCTTCACGTTGCGTATTTTTACCTTATCCTCTCTTATCTCCACTTTCTCCCCAGAAGAGAGGAGAAAAAGCTTCTCCACTCGTGATGGGAATGTGACCAAGTTCCCTGGAAGAGATATTTCATGGAAAAAGCTCTTTTATCCACTCTGGATCCTGTGCTGAGGAAAAGCAACAATCCAGCTCACGCAAATCACCTTGAGAACAGGAAAATAGCTGAGCAAGCCTGCTCTGCCCAGCCAAGCCACAGGGCTCCATTCCAGGTGAAGACAGGTTTGGTTTTGGAGACTTATGAAGAAATGTGACCAAAATTTGCTTTGGAGGGGGAAAAAAAATGGGTAATTGAAGTCAGAAATTGGGCTTTTTTTTTCTTCTCCGCCTTACGAAAGACAGTAAAACTAGTGTAAAATCAGTGTAACTTAATTGACTTTCCAATGCTAATTTATGCTAATGGAGGTTCTGGTCCATAGTTTTCACCTGGGAACTCAATAGCAATGAGTGATGGCTCCAATTAGTCATTATAATTGTGAGTTGCTAAAGCTAATATTAGTAGAACTGCACGACATTCCGGGTATCTCCCCAAACTTTTCCAATAATAAGCACTGTTCCACACAGCTGGATCAGGTTTGGCTGCCAATGTGTCTCAGCTGGGGGTTTTTGGGTCATCTCTGAGCAGGTGCAGAGGGGGCCCCTTCACCAAAACCTCTGGTGGGTGCCCACAGGTCCCACAGCTGGAATATTTGATGGTTGATTCTCCCATTAGGCAGCTTTAATATCCAAAATATATCAAACAGCTGGATATTTTATCTGAGGAGATCCATGCTGGATAACTAATCCAAGCCCTTTACTCTGTACCTGCAAACAACCAACAGCTTTGGCTTCAGCGTTTGGGGTTGGGCACCAGGAGCAATTTTGTCTGTCAGACACAGCCAGACCTCTCAGGATTCTCCAGGAAGGTCCCTGACCTCTCTAGGGGAACTGCAGCACCTCTGATTTCCTGGAATAACTCCAAATTTGTGTTTGGACATCGCTCTCAGGCACAGGGTGGGATTGTTGGGGCGTCCTGGGCAGGGCCAGGAGTCGGGCTCGATGAATCCAATGGGTCCTTTCCAACTCAGCACATTCTGTGATTCTAAATACATTAAATTCATTCAAATACTTCTATTCAATGAATGCAAATAAATAAATTATCTTTATGGTATTTTCCTCTCTTGATTAGTTAGATATGAAATTTCCCATCACCCAGAAACGTTCCCGTTCTGTGAATGAAAACCTCCAGTGATGAAAACTGTCAGGCTCAAACCACTCAAACATCTCCACGAGGCTGGGTCTGAGGGATGAGGAAATTCAGCAGATGGGTGAGGAACAGGTGGAAATGCTGGCACCCAATCTGAGGCAGGATTTCTGGGACGGATAAATGGCTCTCGGTATCTCTGCCCTCAGCAGGGAAGAAGCTGATAATGGTTTGATGACAGCCATGAGATACAATTGGCAACTTCAGCTTCTCGGAGCTCCCTTTCCATGGGGATGGGTGGGATCCCTGCCACCTCCCTGAGCTCCGATTCAGGCCGGGTGCACTCCCAGGTGGGCATTGCTGGGCTGCACTGGGAGATTTGGATGGGCTTTTCACACCAGGCTTCAAAAGAGGCCCAAAATAATCACTCAAATCCAATGTTTTTATTAAATAGAATTAAACCTTGGCCTGTTTTTAAAGGAGGCTTTTTTGGAAAGGTGCTTTATTTCTAACTTGTTTACACTTTGAAGTGAGTTCCCTGCTCACATTTCTAGGAAGAGTGGTTTCCTTTGACAAAAACAGAGAGAAAATGCATGGAATGTCTGCACTACCTATAGGCATTTTTCTTTTTGCCTAGAGCTCAGTGTTACCACCACTCACCAACAAAAGCAGGAATCATTGGTCATGGAAGAGGCTTCTGCACCCCAGTGGACAAAACAAATGGATAAATTTTGTCCTTAACGCAAGACTGTGAATTTATTTCACATTCCTACAAATTATCTCAGTTTTCAAGCAATCGGCTCCACAGACAGCACCAGGCTGTGGTTTCAGGACATGCTTTGGTCTCATTCTCTGCCCTTCACCTGCGGTGAAGATTTGTAAAGGACATCAGAACATCTCCACCTCTAAGTTACAGAGGTTTTTCTTTGTTGAAATAAAAACAAAAATCAAAAGCTGAATCCAGAATGTAGAATCTCAATTAATTAACCATGCCTTTACACATGAGAGGTAATAATTGCAGCAGAACAGATCTGCAGAGAATCCCAGAATGGTTTGGGTTGGGAAGGGACCTCAAAGCCCACCCAGTGCCACCCCTGCCATGGCAGGGACACCTCCCACTGTCCCAGGCTGCTCCCAGCCCCAATGTCCAGCCTGGCCTTGGGCACTGCCAGGGATCCAGGGGCAGCCACAGCTGCTCTGGGCACCCTGTGCCAGGGCCTGCCCACCCTCCCAGGGAACAATTCCTTCCGAATGTCCCATCCAGCCCTGCCCTCTGGCACTGGGAAGCCATTCCCTGTGTCCTGTCCCTCCATCCCTTGTCCCCAGTCCCTCTCCAGCTCTCCTGGAGCCCCTTTAGACCCTGGAAGGGGCTCTGAGCTCTCCCTGGAGCTTCTCTTCTGCAGGTGAGCACCCTGAGCTCTCCCAGCCTGTTTCCATAGGAAAGGCATAATCTTCTTATTTAAGTTGCAAGATAAGGGCTGTGCTGAGTTTCTTATATAAAAGTTCATATCCCATGGGCTACAAAGAGTAGGCTGAATACTTACTATGGGTTGAGTCAATATATTAATACAAAAATAATAATAATAATTAAAAATACAAAATAAATGCCAGAAATCATGATATTAATAATTCCAGTGGATCTGCTCTTTTTCCAGGGCAGAAGGATCCAATGCAGAGCACACAAGCCTGTATTATACACATAATTTATTTCCAGGTCATTATTTATCTGCACTTTGATCCAGCAATGAAAGAGGACCTGATTCCCTTCTCAGAAAGCTATTTTGGAAAGAGCTGTGCTGGCTTTAGGGAAAAAATCTGTGGTGGGGGATGGATGCTGAGGGTTCTCTGTGTTAAGGGGCACTCTGAAATTACCTAAGGCTTTCTCTAGGCTTGTTCCATTCTGTCAGAAGTATTTACGTTCCCAGAGAGCCGCAAGTCAGCTGTGGAAAATGCAGCGAGGAAATTCCTCGAGAAAGGACAAGAAAGACTGACAAAATCAAGAGGAACAATACTCGGCATCTGCCACAACCCACTTGATTTGGAGAGGAACAAGAATGTTCCCTCCCCCGGCACTCTGGGGTTGCAGGAGCTCTGCAGGAGAGGAGGAGCAGCCCAGTGTTAAGGTTCTTCCTTTTTACAGAGGGGAATTTTACGTTGCTAGAAATAAAGATTTAATTTTTGTCCTCAAGGACTTTTTCCCTGGAAAGCTTTAACAATAAGGAAAGAGAAGGTTCTATTCTTAGCTTATTTTGGCAACTAATCCAATTAGCAACGGTAGTTGATTGGAGAGCCAACCAACTGAAATGAACTTGCCCATAAATCTTATCTTTTAATAACTTCAGCAACTTCCTTGCATTTATTTTTTTCTCTGTCTGTTTTAGAATTCATGGCTTCCTGGTTAGCTCCCAGTATTTGAGACCCTCTGCAGCTCTCTTTGGTTCTCCCCTCTGGCTGCTGGCACTGTGGCACTGGTGTCACCTTCCACCTGGAACAGGGCACTGAGCAGTGGGAGAAGAGAGGGCCCAGGACCTTTTGGATGGGAGCCACTCCAATTCACCATTTTTTGTTCTCTTCCCACGCAGTTGTTGGTCTTTTCATTCATTATAACTTTGCTGCCTCTCCCCTCTGCTTCTCCCCATATCCCTTCTGCTTTTTTTAATTGTCCTTATCCCAAATTTGGGCTCAGTTTCTCTCCATCTTCTTTTCCAACTTTGTGAAAAGAACTATTTTCCAGTGCTGATCCTTCCTTAAAGGATGTCTGGCACCCCTTGTGCTGTCTTTCCTACTCTTCCTAAACACTCAGACTAAGGAACAAGGCGTCAGAGCACCTCCAGCAGATCCTCAGCAAGAGAGGAACTCATTAATTAGCTGGGAGAGTTTCCCCGGGGGTCAGAGCAGAGGAATGTGTTCCCACTGGGCCCTCCCGCTCCACGTTTCAGATAGGATACGAGGTTCCCCAGCCTTATCACTTCCCTGCCATGAACAAAGAAATACCTGGTAAAATTTAGGGATCTTTTCTTTATTAGGAGGTCACAGCTAAGTTTGATAATGCCTTTTAAATGTTTCAAATGTGGATGTCCCATGGGCCTAGGAAAATAATTTATAGGGGTTTCTTAAGGATGCAGAGAGTGGCATGAAGTGCCTTATTTTACACCCTCTTGTCTATTTGGGGGTTATGGAGATAAAATAACTTTCTTTACAAGCCCTTTCCTCATACAACTGAAATGAATGATTAATTATAGATTTTTTTGTAATCACCCCTCTCAGAACTTGTTGATAATGCTAAAAATTGTGAGAAGGGTAAGTCAGGGGTTGGAAGGAAAAAGGCTACAGGAATTGGCAATCTCTGCATGCCACCTTCCCTCTCCCTCAGCCAACCCCTCTGGCCAGGTCTGCTCACACCAGCATTTGAGAGGTGATGATTAATTCTGCATGGCTCATTTCTCAGGGCCTGGCTTTACCCCAGAGTAGGATTTGTGCATTTTGCTACAACTGAAGTCAAGGATAGCTGGGGTTTGGACAGAGAAAAAGCCCATTTATGTCCATCATGTATGTGCACTGTACATAATTGCATTCTATACAATGTATGTATGTGCTGCACAGACTGTGGAAAGCCAGACCCTCGACTTCTCCTGTGCAGCATCTACAGAGAGACTTCCCTGCTTAATCCTTAATTCCTCAGTGGTTCCATTTCCCACTTTTAAAGCTGGGATATTTGTGTGACAAGGACACCACTGCAGACCCACAGTGGTGAGGAGCTCTGAGATGGCTCAGGGAGAAATTTGGGGGTGGTTTTTTGAGGCAAGACTTGAACAACACTCGATAACTAAAGCATGAGGACCACACACTGAACGATGAGGGAAAAATACAGAACAGAACTTAATGAGGTGGGGATTGTGTGTGTGGGGGGAAATCCTGTTTCTGATTATGGAACACAACCCAGCATCCTCATGGATAAGCACAGGGAGCCCAACCAAAGCTTGCAGGAGTTACCTTTATTACAGCATCTTTAATTCTAAGTGCTTGTCTTTGCAACCTTAAGGGTGTTCTTTGCCTGTAATTGTTTGTATGCTAAAGAGAAGCAGCCGAGAGAAACTAGGCCCATTAGTAAATGAGGAAAGGAAAAAGATTAATGACAATTCAGAAATAACTAGAACTGATTTGACACTGGGGATCTGCCCCAGTTACAGCCTTCAGGGCCAGTCACCAGCGCTCCACCAGCAGCACAAATCCATAAAGCAAAGCAGGAGCTCTGCTGCCACTGGTGTGAACTCTTTAGAAATCAAGTAATTTGTTTTTTAATTTCTATGTATGTTTTGTCAGCCAAATTTTGTGGTTTGGGTTTGAAGGAGGGTTTATCAGTGCTCATTAGTGCCTGAAATTCTCTCTGGGGTCACAACAACCCTTAAAAATGAGGAAGTTTAACTTTTCATAGGAGTTAGTAAAAAATCTAGGTATAAGCAGCTATTAAAAGGCAATGTATAGCGAGTGGCCAGGATGGCCATGAATGCCATATGCATTGTTTAGCAAATTGGACGTGCAGCCAATGGCTGGTTTAGAAATAATGAAGTGTGGTGATGGTAGGAAAATTAGCAAAAGGTGAAAAAGTTGATTCTTGCTGATGGATGCAAACAGCAAAGCAGGTGTTGGGTTGGCTCGGTGACAAACAAGGGGGGTCTGCAAGAAATATCTGAAGGGAGCCAAAGCAGCAGTGGCTTCATGGTGAGGTGAGTGCGTGCTACAGCAGAGGGAGAGAGAGAAAAGGAGGGGGAAACACAGAAAAATACACAGGAAAATCATAGATTCATGGAATCACTGAGGCTGGAAAGACCTTTAAGATCAACAAGTCCAAATATAAACCTGACGTTGCCAAGGCCACAACCAAACCATGTTCCCATGGCACATCTACACAGCTTTGCAATCCCTGCAAGGTCCTGGCTGGGAGCTGCCCGGGCTGGGAGCAGCCACAGAGGAGATGAGCTCCTAAAACCCCTCAGACAGGCCTGGGGTGGGCATGGGGCTGTGGCTGAGGGGGGCACAGGGCTGGTGTGTGCCAGGGTGGGTGACAAGAGACAGGATCTGGGGTAGTGGAAGGTGTCCCAGCCCGTGGTTGGACCAGCATGGTCTGCAAGGTGCCGTCCAACCCAAACCATTCCAGGGTTCTCTGTAAATGCTGGGATCCATTTGCAGGATTATGGATCAACAGCTGTGTCCATCAGCAGTGACGTATTTATGGGTTGGTAAGGATAAGGGTTTTAGGGTCTGAGTTCTGACAAAAACTCCCAATGAAGACAGACCCTGACATAAAATACCCAAAAAAATAATTAAGATGGAGAATTAATGAGCAACACCAGTAGTTCATGGAGGTGGAAAAGAAGGAGTGGAAAAGCCAGGAGAGAGCAGGCAGAAAGTACAACAGGGCTCCAGGTGGTTTGGATTTTTTTGGGAACAAGGTTGTCCAAAGAAGCTGCCCTATCCCTGGAAGTGTCCAAGGCCAGCTTGGGCAGGGCTTGGAGCAGCCTGGGACAGTGGAAGGTGTCCCTGCCCATGGCAGGGGTGGCACTGGATGAGGTTTAAGGCCCCTTCTACCCCAAACCATTCTGATATTCTCAGATTCCCCTCCCCTTCAGAAGCAGCTCTTCCTGCAGGCCCATGTAACACCAATCCTCCCAGTTTCTATTTTCCCAGATGCCAGAGTCAAAAACATATCCCAGGACAGGCATCCACAACCTCTGCTTCCAGACCAAATTATTCTTTCTCACACCATGGGAGTAACGAGGAGGCCACTCTCGTGCCTTGGCTGATTTCCCTTGATCTGCATCGTGCTGTACCCAGCTGACAGGCAGGGAGAAAGGCAAGGCAAACCCTTGGTAGGGATAAATGCGGTGAGCAAGTTGCAAAGGCCGTGAAAACATCTGTATTCCACACCAGAGACAAGGCAGAGCCTCGGGGGCTCCTGTGGTCAGAGCAGGAGGGGAGCCGAGGTTCTCGCTGCCTTTGGAGCAGGACAGGAAAATGGGGAGAAGGATAAAGGGGGGGGGATGCTGCAAGCCTGACACCCAGGATAAGAATTCTTCCCCTTACTGGAAGAAAAAAGAAATAAAGATGTGATTAAGGGAGAAGGATTTGTCTGTGGCTTGGACGTGACGCATTCAAAGGCAGCTCAGCACCGTGACACGAGTGACAGAGCCCAGGTGTGGCCTCAGCCCAAACCTGGGATGTTGATGTTGGCTTTTGCTCACATTTAGTTCACGTCAGTGCAAACCTTCGGAAAGAGAGAGTCCAAAGAGACACCAAGGTAGGACTGAAGAGAAACACAAGGCAGGGGACAGGGACGGACCTGGAACGCGCTTGACAGGCTGAGAGTTGAGGCTCTCTGGGTGAAGGAGGCCACACACAGAGAGCAGAAAAGGGGACCAAACCCAAGCAAAGCTGGGTGAACAGCAAGGAGGAAAAGGACAAGAGTCAGCACAGCACAGATGATAAAATTCCAAAGGCCTAAAGAAGGAAAAAAATCCTTAGGAAGAGCCTGTGACTGACCAGGTGAGAATGAAAAGTCGTCGGATAACCAAGGTAATAGAAAGTCAAAAAACTGCTAAAATGTTAAGAGTGGAACAAAGATAACAAAATCCAGAGTTGAGGAAGTGAATGGATGGGAAAATACTGAATCAGAGAAAGGCTGGGCAGAAGAACTGGAGAATGAGGGAGTCTGGACAGAGCCAAGGTCAGGGGGGGGTCACACGTGGAGCAGAGGCTGCTGGGGTTGGCAGGTGCTTTGGAAGAGCTTTTGAAAAGTGCATTAAAAATGAGAAATGAGGAGAAGAACAGAGAGAACACAGCTGGAGAAAATGAAGGGAAGGAACAGCAGGAAGCAGAAAAAACCCAGTGAAAGGAACAAATAAACAGAGAACCCTGGGCTGCAGCCCCACTGAGGGCAGAGGCCTGGGCAGACATTAGGGAGCACTGTTTTCCTGTCCAAAACTACTGCACTTATCATACCATTAGAAATGTAATTTCTTAGGCTGAACACGACTCTGTAATGCAGCAAAATGTGATTTGAGGGCTGGATTGAATATTGAGATTTCTAATTGCAGCGCAGTTAGACTGAGAATTACGGCCAGCAGGATATTTCCATCCATGTTTTCCTTCAGAAAACCCCCACACAGGGGTTTCACAGCCCTTTCTGGGGTTTCCAAAGACTCCCACTCTGTTGCCTTTGGGACTGAACCCCAGCAGGGTCCCCTCCTGCCCATCCCAGCGGGATGGGGACACAGGAGCACACGGGGACACAGAAGCTGCTGCAGACCTGACACTGCCATTAAGGAGCCATCAGTCAAACTCTTTTTAAGAATAAAAAAGGGCTTTCACAGCACTTATTTTTGACATGTCACACAACATTAAAGACCTGAAGTTTCCTACACGTGGAACCAAAATCATGGTACGTAAAAAATACGAACTCGTAGAAAGAGAAATAATCCTAAATATGTAAAGATAACCCTAAACAAATAAAGATAAATTAACCCTTACCATTCTATGACTCTAAATAATTGTGCCTCGCTAAGCAAAACTGTGGGGCAAATCACGGGGTTTGAATGTTACATTGTTCCCCTTGTTTAAATCTATTTATTTATTTATTTTTTACATACAAAACTAAGAAAAATAAAACCCCTCCTCCTGGGAAGGCTGCCCTAAATGGCCCTCATTTCCATGCATGCCACCCTGATGACTTCACTCGCTCCCTGCAGTTCAGATTCAAGAGGTGTAACTAAAAGCAAAGCTTTTAGGGGTTTTTGGTACAACTTCCACAGCCCCAACCCAAAAGCCCTCCCAGTCTGGGGAGCAATTGGAAAGACCTCACACCTTCCAGCCCTCACCTCCAGCCAAGCCAACACCCCAGCACACTTAGCTTGTCCTTTTCTTTCCAATTTCAGCATGTTCAGTGTACCAATAATGCTCTGATGCATTTCACTCTTGACTGCATACAGTGAGATTGCTAATCAGGATTACTCGATTCAGTCAACACTGATTTCAATAAAAAGACAAAAAAAAATTATCATAAATATAGAGAAAGTGCTGGCGGCAGTGACAGGTGATTAAAATCTCATTCACTTGGAATCAGCCTGATTCATGGTAGTCGAATAGAGGAAGTCTTCATATCAGCAGCAGATGATTATTATCTCACTCACTCCAAGTCACTTCTGATTGCACATGCACACACAAACTGGCACAAAGTAGATTCATGAACAACAAATCATCATGCAGGGGTCTGACCTCCTTAAGATGAGGCTTTGTATAATAATTCTTCAGAAACAAGCAGATATAGGGGGGATAATGCTAATTTACAGAGTAGGCATAACAAGCAAGCTCGCATTAAACACCCAGTATGGAGAGGAAGCAAGGAGATGCCAATAAATTCTCAGTATTGAGCTGAAATACTGAAGATTAATTGATTTAAAGTGCTATTTTCATCTGTTTGAACACAATTCCAAACACGAAAATGAAGTATTCAAAGTAGCGCTTCAAATAAACAGTGGAAGATTCAAACACCAGGATTTACAGATGTTTGAATTTGAGAAGTAAACCTTCCCTGAAATATGATTTTCTTCAGTTGTGAGCATGTCTCTGTCTATACTCTGAGTGCACAGATAAATTCAGTGCGTTGTTGCATTTTTATCTCTTGAGGTTTAGGTTGGAGATCAGGGAAAGGTTCTTCCCCCAGAGGGTGCTGGGCACTGCCCAGGCTCCCCAGGGAATGGGCACGGCCCCGAGGCTGCCAGAGCTCCAGGAGCTCCCAGGGATGCCCAGGGTGGGGTTGTTGGGGTGTCTGTGCAGGGCCAGGGGTTGGACTGGATGATCCTTGTGGATCCCTTCCCACTCAGGATATTCTTGGATTCAGTGATTTAATCCCAGCAGATGCACTGGGACCACCAACTCTTCTTTTATGGCTTGAACTATTTTCTCAAGGAGCAGCACCCACCCCCTCACACAGGGCACTGGTAATACATTAATTAGAGACTAGACATGCTGATGAGGGGGCTCTTTCCTTCAAACAACACAAACAGTGAATGCTCTCACACCAAGGAACTTCAGTCATGCGGCAGGAAGTGACATCTGCAAAATATGTCCAACTTCCTGAATAAAACTGTGTCTTGTCCTGCTACCATTAACTGAGAGCACTTTCAGATAAGTATATATTATCTCCTTATGCTTAAAACCCTTAAAATCTTAAAAAACCAGTGAATTAATTACAATTAATCAGTGAACTCTCCCCTGGCTCTCTATGACTCACAGTGCCCTCTCAGAGCCACACCACAGCAGCAAGTGCTGGACAGAAAAGCTTATGCAGAAGGAAGTTAAACAATTACAGGTTTTAGTGCTGGTTTGAAAGAGCTTTTTTTTCAGATTGACAGTGCAATCAAAGGCAGGAGCAGTGGCAATGTCAAAGTGCAAGTCAATAGCTCAGTTAGATGTTGTCTGAGAGAAATGAGGAGCAGCAGTGGAGGCGAGGGAAGACCCGCTCGGATCCCAGTGCCTCGTGCTCCCAGCAATTACAGCCTGGTGGATCCGTGGGGGAAAGCAAGGCAAGGTGTTATTTAGCATGGCCATGGCTCGTAAAAATCAACCTGTTGAAGGGTGGAGAAAGGGAGAACTTTGGGGTGGCCACCAGTAAAACCCCGTTGCAGGCATCTGGGTTGTGTCAGGCTGACGGAGGGGAGCTGGGCAGGGAAGGAAGTGACCCAGTAGTCCCAACACTGAGGAGAGATAATGCTCAATTCCCTGCAGTGTCTGCATCTGATAACCCAATTATCCCCAGTCTATTTTTTCAAAGTCTCTTTGAACCTGTGACCCACTACAAACAAAATGTATTTGTGTTGTTCTTAGCTGCTAAACTCTGAAACAACAAAGGGCTTGGGGAAGAGTTGCCAACTTGTGTATTTCTTCAAGGCCTCCAACAATTGCATTTCCATCAATCCAGTGTAATATCTTTAAACGGGGGTAATTTTTGCTCTGGAAGAAGTTGAATGGCAAAAGTGATTTAAATACACTGTTCAGGATTAAACCCCCTCTGACTAAGCAGAAGTAAATGAAGCCAGGAAACACTCTGCTAAAGCATTTAACATAAGTTAAAAGTGACACTTGTTATGCAGCAAATGTCAGCCCAGCTGCTCTTGTTATTTATTAAACAGCACTTTTATTTTGGACAAACACATCAGCTTGGCTGACTACTTCCTGGTAGAATTTATCCCTATCATATATATGTGTGTGTATATATATATATATTTCAACACCATTTTCTTCTGGAGGGGACAGTTTCTGCCAGGAAAGAAGTTAGAAAAAGCAGCACTTCTCCAAGGTTGCTCTTACTTCAAGGTTGCTCTTAAAGCAACTACCAGGACAGAAGGACTTGCTCTTACATTTATTCATCTATTTTTCTGTCTTCTCCTTTGTCTTTTTAAGTTTGAACTGGGCTCTCTACACTTCTGTGCCACGCTGTCAGCTGGAGGAATACACAGGGACACGTCTTAAAGAGTGGAACACATCGAATTTACACCTGCAGGTAATTAAAGCTGGGATTATTTGGGAGCTCAAATGATGTCATGCCAAGCCAGAAGCATCTTCCCACAACCAGAACCCAGGAGAGCCAAGTAATCTGAAATTTATACTGCAGGAATCATAGGTAATCAGGAGGGCTGTTTACCACAACAGGGCAAATTAAGGGAGAGCTCTTTTTGCTGACTGGGAGATCTCCTGAAATCACAGAAAAACGCAATAAAAACCCCGAAGTTGAACCAGTGGTGCAAGGTGGCTCGACAGGCAAAGAGCTGTGGCAGAGACCACCATAAGGAGTTACAGCAGTTTGTAAATCAACATTATTTTGGAGTTTAAGTGACACCTAAAGGGGGTGTGGGGATGCTGGTGGGGCACAGACACCCCTTGGTGTAAATGACATTGAAAAACCCCTGAGTGGCTGCACTTCACTCCACGACCCAGGCACACACGGAATGACCCACACGGAGATGTAGCACGCAGAATAAAATTTTATGTCACCTTCAGAAGCTGGATCAATTGTTAATTCTGCCATATGTTCAAGCATATTCTGTTACATTACTGTCTTCAGAAAAGCTCGTGGAATAGGAAGGAATGTGTGAAAACATCCATGCTGTGCCAGTAAGTAGTTATTTTATGTTTGTAATTTTAGTTTTACTGACTTTGGGCCTAATCCAGGCCGGGGAGCCGCAGCTCTCCTTCGTTAGAGCACTGGGAGGGTTTTTGGGGGTGCTGGGGGCTGTTTGGTGTGGAGGGAATCCAGCATTCCCTGTGGGATGTGCACGTCCCAGGGGGATGGAGGGTGACCCAGGGCCTGTCGGCGTGGGAGGGCTGGTGGGACACACAACACCCTGGGGCTCTGCTGGGGGCTCCCCAGGCTGTCCTAAACAACACAGCTCCTCTCGGAGCAGGATTGTGGACATGGCCCAAGCGAGCTTGACCAATAATATCAGAGGAGACCCCAAGTGATGCCTCCAAGGGTTGTGTAAATGTCAAATTAAATTCCATTATTGCTCATCCAGTGGTGTATCTGTGGATGCTCACGTGACAGCACTGGGGCTGGAAGGGGATGGTCCTTAAGGTCCATTCCAAACCAAACCAGTCCATGATTCTGTGACAACCAGGCGCAGGACTGATGGTGGACATGCACAGGTAGGAACCCACACCGTGGGTGTCCACAAATCCCATCAGCTGGGGACAGTCAACCTGGCCACCTTGCCAGGGCGGAGCAGCCCAGCACTGCCACCACCTTCCCCACTGCATCCCCCGGGGTGTCCTCCAACACCCACAGGCACAGCTCCCTTCCCCCAGGAAACACTCTGGGTCCCACCAGGCTGAAGACTGGATGGTCTTTAAGGTCCCTTCCAACACAAACTATTCCATGATTCTCTAACCAACACTTAGAAGCGATTGAGGAGAAAATGAAATTCCACAGTGATGCAGGAGCCTTGGGCTGCCCCCCGACCATGTGAAGGCATCGTGTTGGAAAAGCTGCAGGAGGCTCTCCAAAGATCTCAAAGATGGTATACGAGGTAATTAATTTTAGTTTTCCTGTGGTTTGGGTGCCAGGGAGCTGGTCTGCACAGGAAGGACAGCGGGGAAACCCACGCAAGCACAACTGGCTGAATCATCCTCTAGAGCTCCACAAGCAGGAGTGGTGGAAGCCACGCTTAGATCACTTCCCAGAGAGCAGAAAACTTGCACGCACAAAAGCAAAACAGCAGGTAATGAGATAAAAAAGTGATTAAATGTGAGATGTCTTTCATACCTTAACTCTTTTTGAGCCCAGGTCAAGTGCAGTGGTTTGCATGGCCTCAGCTTTAAAAAAACGAATGAGAACAGTGGGAACACCCCTGTCTTCACTGTCCTCACAGCTGAATTTATTTTTCCTGTCGTAGAAATCTGGTCTGGCAAGCTGGGCTGCCATAAGTAAATATGGCTCTTATGCATAAAGAATGACATCACGCACGTCTCAGATTGTCACTGACTGTCACACAAAACACCTCGGAGCCGCAGCTCCAAGAAAAGCTCCCATCCAAGGAGCCAAGGCACGGAAACCCCAAATCTCCCCGGAACCACACGGCTTCTGCTGCAGTTACTGCAGCAACCACGGCTTCGTTTGGGAAATCCTAATGATGCTCCAACACATTAAACCCTGTATTTCTAT
>VWZW01000639.1:6617-14117 GCA_013397115.1 Edolisoma coerulescens | reverse complement strand
AAAGTAATCTCTGGAAGTATTGGTGGCATCATTCACAGAGAGCAGGCACTACCCAAGCCAGGACAACTTCCAGGTCTAAAATCAACATCCAATGGAAAGAATCAAAGTTCTGGTGGTGCTTTTTGCTATCATTGACTTTCCTTCATCCCTGCGGAGCCCAGTGACCATCGGACACACAGCCATGGCCACCCTGGGATAGAGCAGGGGGCTGGAGCAGAACTCTGGGATCGCTCCCTGAATCTCTTTGTACCTCCAGCTACTGAATTGTTTGTTTCCAACAGGACAGCCCCGCTCCAGTCCCCCTGATGGATCCCTGCATGGCTTAATAAGCCTGTTTGGATTAGCACAGGCAGCTCGCTGCCCACCAGCATCTCGTGAAGCACAGAAGAACTGCACAAACATAAAGAGGAAATCCTAATCAAATTTGGATTGGTAAAGAGCATTCCTGACAATCCACACAATACCAAGACCAATTCAATTTTATTGGTTGTTATTCAAAAGAAAGGGCACTCACATCTCTCCTTTGTGCATTAATAACCTCACTTCAACTAGAGGATAGGGATTTTTTTTGTCCAGATTGGGGTTTTTGATAGGGCTCGTTGTTTGCTTTATAACTAAACTGAAGGTTCTGTGCAGCCACGGGGCTGGGGAGCAAACCAAGTGTGTGGTGAAGATTTGCAGTGGTGAATTCACCTTTTAAATGAGATCACCACACCCTCCATGCTGTCAAATTAACTTCTTCTCCTGCACATGTCTCAGGAAAATGAGCTTATCCCAGAAGTGAGGCTGGACCTTTGCTTTTTAATAACTCCTTCAGCTTCCAGGCTAATTTTTGTTCTGCTATTCTTCCAATCTTTTTTTTTTCTTAGAAACTTTTACCAAGTGCAGCGGGAGTTTGACATGGGAGCCCTTGTTTGTACTGCTACTTTCCCAAAGCCTCCTTAAACACTGCTGGAGGCTTAGGCCGGGTTTCTTTATTTCCTTTTCTATTTCTTTATCATTAAGGCCAAGGAGTTTTGAGCGAGCAGGATCCCGCTAATCGCTTGCCCCAGCCCCCATGGCTTTGTTTCTGTCAAAATAGCTCCTTTCAGCGGCTGCAGAGCGAGCTGTCTGGGCAAATGAACTGCTCTTTCTCACCAGATGTGTAACCGTGTTTCGTCTTTCATGAGAGACAAGCTGGAGCCGACTCCTTCCGCTAGCTGGGCCTACGCTACATGTCTTACAACAACACAAATGTAAGCCCCTTCCTTTCCACACATGTTAAACTCATTTCCTAGTGAATTATTGGGAAAACACGGCGCTATCCTGGCCGCCGCCGCGCGCGGATGCTGCAGTTTGCTCCCCGCGCCCCTGGCACGGCTGCCACGCCACCATGGGCTCTGTGGCATTTTGCTGGCTGTGAAACTTTTATTTTGCTCAAAGTATGACAGATTTTTTTAATCATTATTATTCTTTTTTTTTAAATTTTCCTCCAGCCCCGCCACATGGGAATCTCCAAACCCTGTGGAACAAACACCTTCCCTTTCTCCTGAACAAATGCTGTTTACACTCTGGATATTTTCCATCTTGGAGAAATAAGGAGAGTGTGTTCAATAGCAAATTAAAACCTAGAACGGAGCCATCTACGTTCTGTTAAAGCTGAGCTGATACACCAAGGAACCAGCAAGTTTTCCTCGGTTTAAAACATTAAAGAACCAAAACAGTTAACAGCAAACTCACATCTCGTAAAGCCCAGAGTGCCCCTCAGCCTGTAAAATTCCCCAGCTCCGGCTTTTTTTTTTTTTCAGTTACATCTTTATTTTAACAGGGCATTAATAATGCCAGTATAAGGTTGTATTATACAGGTTTGACCACAACCGTTTTTGCGAGGTTTGCTGTTAAGACAAACAAGCCGGCGGAGCTGCTCGGCTGGCAGCGGCACCCGCGGCAATGGCTCTCGTTTTCCTGAGCTCCGCCGGGGCTGCCAAGCACAGGTTGAGCTCCCGCGTCCCCTTCCCCTCGCCCCGCGTGTCAATCACCCCCTGGCATCCCCGGTGACAATTTCCATCCTCCCAGCCTGGAATTTCCACCTCCTCCAGCCCGGCAAAGCACTCCCTCCTCAGCCCTGCGAGTAACCCAACACCGGGGCTGCTCCTACCCCCGGCCCCCCGAAATCTCTCCGCGTTAGCAACGGAGCCTTATTAAACCCATTTCTACCACTTTGTGTTTCACAGGTTGTTTTTTTTAATTATCTGCTGTCTGAGAGTAATTATTTACTTCCTGGAAGCTCACGTACCAGAACTCTGAGTTTGAAAGATTTTTCCATAACCTAATCCAATTCATCAAAGGCATCCTAACAAAATTACAGGCTCTGGCAGTATCTTTGCTTTTCACCTGATAAGGCTGCAGCAGAAGCCCGGGATGGTTTGTATCAGGGTCCCTCCTGGAGTATAGTTTTTGACAGCTTTGCTTAAATCCCTTCCCCCCCTTTTCCTCTCTCACAAAAGCACGGGATTTTATTATCCCCTCCTCCTAGAGCCGTGCAATGCTTTGGGCTTCAAATAATCAAGTATTAGACAGGAGGGGGAAAGCGGTGCAGGAGTCTCACCCAGCACGTTTGGGATTTCCTTGGGAACAATGCTCTGGGAGCCGTCCCCCAGCGCATCGCTCCGCCAGCATCCCAGGTATTCCCACAATTTCCTCGGCTGCGGGCTGTGCTCCGGCTGGGAGCGGGGATTACGAGGGAGCGATGTAAATGCTGCGCCTCAGATGACCCGAGGGAAAGAAAGCAAAAGGGAGAAGGAAGCACGTCCAAAGTCCTGGTTCTGGGGTGTGGGGGAGCTCGGAGAGGCTGAATCGCAGAGGTTACTTTGATTTGCCATTTTTTGCTCTGTTTTTACACCTATTTGAAGCCCCGGCGTGCGCCCTGCCCTCGTTTGAGCAGGTGAGAGGTGCTCGTACCTGCGTGCCTCAAACCCCAATCCAGCTACCCCTGTCTGCAAACAGATCCCTCGCAGCTAAACCCATTAATCTACAATAAACCACCTTCTTAAGGAGGAAAAAAATCAATCTCGGGTTCCTGATGGCAATTTTTTCCAGAACTGGTTACCCAGGAAAGTCGTAATTTTTTAATATACTCTGAACTTGGTAGTGCCAATAGGATGCTGAAAGCAAAAGAGCAGCTGAGCTATTTTAAGGCCTGTTCTTCCAGCAGTTTGGTGCACATCTTAAAGAAAAATAAGAATTAAAAAAAAAAAAATGACACCAAACTGCTCTGTTTTCATTGCATTATGCAGATGAAATGACAAGTTGTCATTTAAGAAGTTAATAAACAGTCACCATTTTGCAGGTTATCCAAATGCTACTGAATAGAAAACCTTGGATCCCTAAATGATGTGTAATTAAAATTATTTTAAAAATCCTCCTTGACAGGCCAGGGCTTAGCCAAAATGTAAATGACATTAAAGAAGACAATGAATTTAATTTTATTTAATGTCCCTTTTTGCAGATCCTCATTTACATAGCATTTTTAACAAAAGCGTTGACCTTATAAATGCTGGCATTTGTACAGCTTCTGCAGAGTTGGATTTAATCATGCTTTCGCAAAGCCATAAGGGAAAAAGCTTTAAGTTCTCTGGTTGGATATGGAGTAGGAATAAAAACATTGGGACTGGTCAAATGTTTATCCTCCTTGCTTCTGAAAACAACCTGACAAGAAGATGTAAAGGTCTAGGGAATAACCCATTGCTGTTTGTAAGGCTTGGTAATAATCATACATAATCGTTTGGAAATATAGCTAATAAAAAATATAATGAGTGTTCAGCAAAATCGGCATTAGGCCCAAATTACATGATATTAATACTTGAACAGGTGCAGAAAGGCGCTTTAAATGAGGTAAATGAATAAAATGTCCCAGAGCACAACTGTGTGCACTGACAAAAAGTCAATCACATGAATAATTCAGCGGCCGGGACTGCCAGCAAAGGTCAGCGGCTCTCACCTTTGTGACGGGAAGTGAAAGGAAACGCTGCTGACGAAAAAAACCCCCCTCGCCCTCCAGCCGCCGCCACCCCGCCGAAGGTGTAAACTTGGAGTAGGGAGGAATTAAAGCGCTGCACCGGCCAGCCGGCAGTGAAAAAAAAAAAAAAAAAAAATTAAAAAAAAACCCCCACCCCAGCATGAACAGCCAAGTCGTTTAGGGAAAATAATCTGAAATTACAGCCAGGGAAAGGTTAAGGGGGGTGGCTACCAGCAATGTCAATTATCTCCCAAATCTGAGGTCAGGCAAAAGGTATTTTAAGAGCCTACGGGACTGAAATTTTGTAACAGCTGTTAAATATGACAAAACTTTTTATTCCCCCAAACTAAAGCTATTCCAAACTCCGTATGAAAGAAATGGGATAAGCAGATGTCTGGCTTCCATACAGGAAAGTAGGACACACTTGGAATGATAAGTCTCCTGAACTCTATAGAATAATGCCAGATTTATTGGGGAGGGGGGTATTTACTGCCCGCGGAGATGCCAGCGAGCAGTAGGGCTGTGATGGTACCATCTGGAAACCCTCTGCCGAGCAGGCGCTGGCCATGCTCCGCCAGCGCTCCCGGCCCCGGCCCCGCGCTCCCGGCCCGGCCTCCGGCCGCCACCGGCACCCAGCGCCCACAGCTGGACCCCCGGCCTGCGGGGACACCCCCGAGAAGGCAGAGAAAAGTCAAGGGTCTGGCTCTGAGCAGGAATTTCTATCCCTCCCTAATGAAATATCTGCTGGTGGCACGGAGGAATGATTCTAGCCCAGAGTGTGGTTTTGGTTTAGCAGTTACAGCGGCATCCTGTAATCATTTACAGCCCTTGGAATGTATGGGTGAAATAGGAGAGATTTATCTGTTCATAGTTGTGATATGTAGACAATGGGTGTTCCTAATGAGGAACATCTGCTTTTGTGTTTTCCCAGAAAACATTATTCCACTATGAAAATGATACTCCCATCCTTTTCAGCAACACCGCAAAGAAAATATGGGCCTTTTCCTTTCTTTTATTTGCTTTTCTTTGGGTCAATCTAATTTCCCAGGGACACTTTTTCTGTGGCATCTTTTTACTGACTGCGCTGCAATTTACGGTGGGTTTGTTCTTTAACACGTGAGTTACTGTGCTGCAGGAACAGCCCCGAAATACCAGCAGATACTTAAATGTGTACAGTAATAAAAGCCTCCCCGCTCAGCCATGCTCCGTGAGAAACATCCAGGAGACGTAAATAAAAATTCCCAGTGAATTAAAAGGTCGCGGAGGCTCCTGACACCAAAAACCGCTTCCAAGGCCTCGGGTTTGGCTTTTACATTTCCAGCCCACTGCAGGATTCAAACATAGAATTACACAAGTTTATTTAAAATATCAGCGCTGCTAATAAATTATTACTCCTGAGGTGCATAAGGGGTTTTTTTCCCTTCTGTTTTTTGGGGGTTTTTTTATCCCAGTGCGTAAACAATTCCAACTATCACGGAGTCTCCTAGTGTGGGCTGGAAGAAATGGGTGGCCATAGATCTCAATTCAGGATTGAATTATTGGTTCATATCCTGAGGACAAATATGCCTTATCTGGTCAAAAGCTGCTAAATGTATCCAAAGGACAAAAGGATCTAGTGAAGCATATTGGACATAATTCTTTTTTTTTTTTTTTTAAGCCAACTGCCCAAGCGACTCCACTTCCTATGGGAAACTGTAAATTGACCCCCAAACGTGATGGGGAAAGGTTGTTCCGTGATGCTCAAGAGGGAAATGCAAGCCTGAAATCCAACCCTGGCAACAAATTTAGGCACCAGACTCGGAGCACATGGGTCGAGTGAACGTAAATATCGGGGATTTAAAATCCACCTCGGTGGTTCCAGAGGGCCAGGGCTCCTCCGGAGCTTCCTCCCGGCCACGCTGCCCTCCTACGTTGGCTGCAATTTGCTCGGAGCAAACATCACATCCCACAGTCCTTCAGAAACCCGGCTGGAGAGGCCGCCCCGGCCTCTGCCGAGCACCAGATTCTCTGACATGAGAAGTGACAACTCTCTTTAGAAGGCTAAAATCCATGCCATCCCCATAAAGCCCAAATCTTGAAAATTCCTAATGCAGAAGGTGATTAAAATTGCCATAAAATTGTCCCATCTTTAAATTTAGAAGCACAGCAGATTTTTCATCAATAATTAAGATCACTAAAGCATTTATGCTAGGCATAAATGGAGTTTCAATCTTCCTTATTCAAATAAACATGATAAACCCATTAACCAAATGTTTTCTGATTTTTTTCTCTCTTCTCATGCTGCTGGAATATCAAATGATCACATAGTTCTGATAGTTTGGGGGAGGTATAAAAGCACTGCTGTTGGGTGGCTTGGCTCAGTTTTGCCAGGATCACCCTTCACACGACTGATACAAATTATCTCACAGCAACTCCAGGGTGTTAGTGTGGAAATACCATCAGAATCCCTAAAAAGGTGATGTTTTGCCACGTTTTGGCACCTGCAAGGACCACAAACATCAACTCCTCGTGCATTTTGCAGTGGCCACTCCAGAGGCATGAAAGGCTCCACAGCTCTGAACCAGAGTCCGACCGAGCACAGAAAAGCAAAATATTATTCTAATTTTCATTCCTGGTTAATTTTCCTCGCGTTCTGCTGCAGTCACACTTTAATGCAATTCACCGTTTACATCTGCAAAAGTCACACATCTCTCCAAAAAGAACTCTGCACAATGAACATGCCCGTAATCCAATAATAAAAGCTGTAACACGCTGCCTTGCATTTACTACGCCGCCAAGATTCCTCCACTTCCAACTCTTTTTTAGCCAATAAAGCAGAAATAAATCCAGCTCGCGAGGCAACAGCCCAGCGCGATATGATTTCCATAGCTAAAACACTAAAGACAAATATAATTATATTGATTTTTTTGCACTTGGACTTCTATAAAGTGGTGAACTTGTTCTCAATTGCCTGACACAATCCCAGAGTGATGGCAACAACTGGTCAGCCCTATTTGATTACTAATAAGAGAGATGTCCCTTCTGTCAGATACCTCACATTCCCCACTAAGCAAACAGCTATTTCAGCTAGTTAAACATTAGCATTGCTCTCCACTGGTGGTGCATATTTCTTTAGGCTTAACTCAGGGAGTTTTCCAGGTTTAATTTTTCAGGCACTGGACAGCAAAGTTCATGATCAAAAGATAACTTTGTCCTGGGAGCTACTGAAACACAAGCCTTCTTCAAACCAGCCTAACCCTCTTCTTCACAAAACCGGTGTCGGGTGAACATTTCTCCATTTATTGCTCCAAGGACCCCATTTCACCAGCCAGGCTCAACCCGAAACTGCCTTTTGCTGCCACCGCATCGCCCGCAAAAACACCCGGCTTTTCCGTCGCCGAAAACATCGTCTTTACCATTAAAATAGTACCGAGCCAGCTTTACCTTGCTTTGGGTGCAAATCTTTCTGGAAATGGGTTCTTTTGAAAATAAGGCCAGCGACAAACCAGACAAGAGGCAGAGTG